>WUAR02585244.1:0-11521 GCA_015164055.2 Chrysaora achlyos | reverse complement strand
TAATCATTTTGCTGCAAATTTTGATACTAGCTCGAAACTTGTTAGATATGGGCAATTTGATACACTGAGACAAATCATTTCTGACGATGTAAACTTTAAATTATTAAAAAATTCTGATAAAAAGAAGACACGACATCAGTCTCATCAACGAAACTTTAAGAAAGTGCGCTTATTATCACAAAATCACCTGCCACAGGAATCAGTTAAACACACAACCAAGAAACTACCCTTTAATATACCGTTCAACACTGTAGTGGCAATTGGTCCAATTTTACAACGACACTGGTCTGCATTAAAAAGAAACCAAAATACAAGGGACATGCTATTGCACACAAATATCTGTTCAAAAAAAAAGAGGCAAGACTCCTGAATCTATGTGCTATAATAACAACAACAGTAACATTTATTTTTGTGTCATTTTTATTCACCCTATCCTAATTGCGCGAACTTCAAATCTAATACTATTCTACACCAGTTATCATATCATTTCTTCTTACTATCATATTTTGCATTTTTATACGACAATAAAAATATTTATTTAAATATAAATATAAATATTTAGAAAAATATTTATTTAAATATAAATATAAATATTTAGAAAAATATTTATTTAAATATAAATAGAAATATTAATATAAATATTTATTTTGGGCCTGTGATCATATAACGTTCTGTTATTAAGCCCCTGAAACGTTGATCACAGGTAAACAGCTGATGAATCCTACTTTTCAACGGTTATTTTCCCTTTCCAAATTCCCTTATCAAAATACAGATAAGCCTATCTACGCTCAGGCCTAATACGCAGACTTTTGCATGCTCGTGCCTGTTTTGTTTTTGCAGACCTTGTTTTGATTGTTGGTTTGCACACTATTCTTTCATTTACTGCATTCTTGCCTTGTTCCCTTGGCTGGGTGGGGCTGAGAATACTCTTATTTTTCTTATTTTCACCTTACTTTTGTTGTATACAATATCTCTACCAAATTTAATGCTGGTAACACAAAATCAGGCAAAAGTCTTACGATAATCGTTTTAGAAGTATAAAAATACCACAAGGGAGCATTTTTCAGGTCTTGCCAACATCCCTTCTGAAAAATCTGACTGTTGCTCAAGCAATGTAAGCATTAGTGTAAATCCGTCCCTGGTCTGCTGGCTTTCTGATTCAAATTGAGCGAACTGGACTGTTAGCATCCAATCATCCACAACTGTTGTTAAAATGACTTGTCTACAGCCTGCGACACAGGAACTCTGCTGCGCAAAGTCGATGACCCTTGTAGCTGCGCCCAGGCGCGCTAGAATACACTTACTTTCGTACGTTAGTAGCATTTTTAGAGTGTGTTCGTATGTCGCTTACATTACATTGACGGTGAAAGTTCGAAGCTACTAAAAATTGTAGTTTCATTGTATCGTAGGCGTGCAAAATGGCGTACTTGTCTTGGCATCTAAAAACATTTTATTTATCTTTCCAGCCCTGCCATTCCGGCTGACCTAATGTCACCCTTCAGCCCTGGGAACCAACTTTTTGATACCCCTACAAGCCCGAATGGTACCCTATGTTTAAATATTTGCCAAGAAGAATCCAGTAAAGTAATATCACAAGAGTCAATTACAAGGTATTTGAAAGCTATGTATTTCTTTTTAATTATATAGCAATTAGTTTCTTATGTGAAGGTAACTTTTGACCGAAAGATAACTTGTTCACCACTCAAGCAGTCTTTCTCTAGATGCAAGCCAAGAACAAAATATGCCATGCAAAAAATTTCCAGTCTTAATTTCTGTTAGTTTTCAATATTAATCCAAGTTTATGAAAATAAAATATACATACATAGATGGTGCTAAACGTATCAATCACAAACCTTCATCAGAAATGAAAAAAATCACTCCACTAAATAAACTATCAATCCTCGCACCCCTGCTGTCAAATTCTTCGTCTGCATCACTTTTGCTCTTTGATGATCTCGATTCAGACTGTAGAGCAAGGGAATGTATACTGTCTTCACCAACAATAGCCATCTTTCATACGTTATCAATACAGCCCTCAAAAGAATCTCAAGCATTTCAAGACCTTTAAATACATGAAAAAGCAGATAATGCTTAAAATGCTGACAGTCATTTTGATATACTTAGACGCACCGAATTACTCTCCCTAATTTGAGCTTATTCTAATTGGTTGAATCAATATTTACAGGATGGATGATGAGCATAGGCTGATTGTTCGATATTCACAGAGGTAATTGTTTTTTCCTATTTGAAAATTTCATGATTCGTTTGCAAGTTTTGTGCAGTTGTAGCACTGCCATCCTCTTCCTTCCGACTACCCGATAAAGAATCTATCAATGACCTGAATCCAATCAAATTAATCTACCAGAATAACCACTTGCCTTTATTAAATCTGCAACTAGATGATTTGTGACATAAAACCTTTTCCTTAAGTAAGCAAAGGTACCATCTATTTTCTACGTGGCTACTTATCAAAATATAGTATACGGCTAAGTCTACACATCCATTGTTACACCCCTTATAAGGATCAACAGGGCTGGATTGAAATTTGGAATTCTTTTTGCTATGTTTTTGATTTGTTGTATACTAGCATGCTGGACGCTGCTGCGCTGCGTCTTCGTTTTCTTTTGCAGAGGTGAATTGTAATCGAGTATACTTAGCAGGGTATTATCAGTAAACAGCCTATATTTTATCTTTTACTGTCTTACGCTGTTACTCGAAAGGTATTTGACGGGTTCATATGTTGTTTTATTAACCTAAATCACTGAAACGAGAAAAGAATTATTACAATTATGTCTAATGAATAGCGCCCTCGACTCGTGGCGTCTGTGGTTGCGTGGGAAAATTTCCTGTGTCGTTTTTTATCTTCTGTGGCACGTGTGTTGCAACGAAGTAACCTCAGCTTAACCATATTGTTTTTACAAACCACAGTAGCCTCTTTTCTACGTAGCTTAGCCGCCAACTTCGAAATTTGTTTTAGATCGAAGATGGCAAGGGCAGGAGAAGAAAGTTTAGAAAATAAAATAGATTACTAGATAAATAGAATGCTACTCAGGCAGTAGTGGCTGCAGCCCAGAGGTGAATCGAGAGGAACGTTTCAGAAGTGCCGACGGCTAGATAGAGGTCCGCGAACAATGGAAATCGGGATACAAACATACATACATACAGACATTTGCGCCCTAAAATGTAGATTTTAGCAAGGAGCATTCGTAAAATTTGTCAATTACCTTTCCATTTTCAGGCTCGCATCAGAATTAACTTTGGTAAGATACATTTTATACATTTTCTATTTCAGGTAAAAATATTATTCTCGTGCCTGTTATTGCTTAAGAATGTTTTGAAATTTATTTCTAAAAATCCGTTCATAATCAACTCGCAACGCCTTGAACTCGCATTGGTTTTGTAAACTAATTTAGGTCTTGTTACACTATCAAATTAACTGTCCCTCCTCCATGTCTCTAAGCCCATACAATCACTGGTTAATAGGGGCGAAGCCTCTTGCAAAGCAAAACTCTTGACCTGCAAACAGTTAGAATTACATTTTATGATATCCTTACCAATTCTTAGCTATATGCAATGATTCATTCAAGCTGTTAAGAATGTTTCACTACTACATTGTTTTCGTTTTCCGTCAATCATTCGTGAAATATTTTCTGATTTGGTTTGCTGTTATTGCTTTAGGTGATAGTGCCAACTTGCAAAAGGTCTTTATTTTTTGGCGATCACTTTTCTCGGTGGTAGTGCGTCAGTTTTCAAATTACCAATTCATTGAAGGCAATTTGTAAAAAAAATTGTGTAGAAATAACCCTGTTATATTTTTACTCAGAGGCTGGTTGACTGCAGAATTACTGAATCACGGGAGACACCTAGGAAGCCACTACTACCAAAAAAACAAATGTGTATTTTGCATCACCAATTTCTGTGGTTGCCACCCGATAAAAGGTTTTAAGTTGTGGTACTCTCTACAAGACTTTTGACCCTTGGGTGCATGTTTCCCCTCTCCACCCTGTTGCGAATCTTTACTAGAATAAAGTTGAATGTTTCTTTGGATATTCAAGACATTCTTTTGAAACAGACACCAGATTGGCTCTTCGTTTGGACAGTGCTTAATTTAGGCCTTCTGAGCTTTCTACTTCATAGCTCCATGCCTGATAAAGTTTTGCATCCTGGACTCTTTATTCATACAAGTTAATTTCAAACCACCACTTTTTAGGATTCTGGTTCTAGCATTATGGACAGCTCATTCGAAGGGGAAATATCAAAAGAGCAGCGTGCGATGATAACAAGTTTGGAAGATCAAAACAGGTATACCGCTTTAACGAATTCAATGTTTCTAAACATTTTTCTTGGATATATATATGTTATTTTCCATATTCTTTTCTAAAGATTTCTAAAGATGATATTTTTCTAAGCTAGTAAGTTAGTTTCAGAGCTGTAGCAGCGGCATGTTGGAACGAAATGTCGTCTAACAAGAAACATTATAAATTTAAAATGAATTGCTAACATTTCTTCCTCGTACAAGCGAACGTTCAGCTGTAAAGACGATAAGCTGTAAAGAATAGACCGGCTTGAGATAAACTTGTACGCACCACCCGAGAACAAGAAATGTGTTTCGTTTCTCAAATGATCCCAAAATGATCCCTAAACTTCCCCAAAACGTAGGATGATTCATAACAGTAGGACCTAGTTGTTATAGGACTTTTCTAGATAAGTAACGACCGTTTTGTTAACTACCTTCAGAAGACTAATAGAAAAATAGTTCTTTGCATTTGCTTCTGCTTCCATTGCCTTAAAATGAGGGGCAGCCAGGGGCAGCTCTGTGGGACAATCAAGGTAATAAATGGTTACCTATTTTTCAAGTGTTGTCATTTTTACTCCTTCAATGAATAAATCTAAAAAACCAAAACAGGCTGTTCTTAAACCTCTGAACCATCGTAGATACTTAATTCAGAGCAGGAGGATTTGATGCTGCATGAAATGCAGTAAATGACTCACCCTACCATGTCTGCTTCCTCCAGACAGTCGATAATTAACTGCTAATTACTTAGCGTATGTTATCTTTTGCAAATTGAAAAAGGAAATGAATATCTTTGTTGGCAATTGAATTCATGGATAATGTTGGCCGTTATTGTAGTGGATAATCGTTGCTCTTCCTGGTTACCTCGCCTTTCTTTTCGAGAGCTTCGTGACGTAGGAACAATTGAATAGCTGGTATGAAAACAATGAGCGTTTCCCAGTAACAAAGCGACATAACAATGATATAGTTCGTCCCATTGCGTGTCTGTAATTTCCTGACAAATCTTGTCAAACATGATAATCCCACAAAAATTAACAAAACTTTTGAATATTTGACAAAGTTTGTAAGGCTTCCACTTGCATCGAAAAATTTTTCAGATTCAAAATGTGTCACCAGCCTGTCAAATCTGCGTGGAATTAAAGTAGTGATGATGGTTTTTCAATTCCAAGGACAGTGGTTGCCAGTGGTACTAAATAACCCCTTTGAGGCAAAAGTCCTGATCTGGGATGGGGTTTAGGGAATCTAACGAGGTAGACACTTTGACCAATAGCTTAATAAAGAGGACTCGCAGCGCAAGGTCAGGAACTCCCTACGCAAACCCTAGCCTCGCTTGAGAAAAGACAAGAAACATCACACCATTTTCGGTGAACAAAAGGCTCATGTATAATGTCTCAACAAAGCACGTAAAACTAAATTTATTACATAAAATGTTCTGAAATACTTCTACTCAAGAATAAGTGAACAACCTAACGGACCGATGACCAAAAGGGTTTAAGCCTAAGCTATGGAGGGCACTAAAGTTACAACAACTGTGTAACTGGAACCGCAACTAGGGTAATCTTAAGTAACCTGTACTTAAAGAGCGAATCTATAACACAATAAACAAGGTTCTTGCGTACTTGCTTACCTGCTTAATTTCTTTATTAAGAATTCAATATTACATATACTCGTTCTGCTTCTACACGATATAGTCGATTAGTCAAAATATTATTCAAATACCAATATTCTACTTTTTCGGAGACGAATTAACACGACAAATTGTTAAACTACAAGAAATAAAAAATGCTGATTAGCGTCGCTTAGCCTAGATCCAAGATACCAAAAGTATATATGTTTAAATATCCTTTGCGCCCTTGCGCATATATAGGAGAGGTACTCACGACCTTCTGAGTTCTCTAATCTTTATATTTTATCTTTATCTTTGACTTCCCGGGTCTCTTTGCCTCGTGATAACTAGAACTGAATACAATAGGCAAATTCCCCCTTACTTATGCTAAATACGAGGTAATCGCCCTTACAATGCTTTATTTACAACATTCCTATAAATCATGAAATGCTATAGATGCTGAAAAGAACTATTTACCTAAGGTAATCAGCATCGTTCCGTATTTAACTACAAAGGATAGATTCGCACAATAAGTGCTCTAAAGTTCAATTGAGTAAGACTTGCTGATGTTCATCTGTCCAGTTTTCAAGTCTTCGACCGTCTATTACTTATGGACCGTGGTCATCCCCACAGCGCAGCTTGCATAAATGCATCTTCTTGGTCTTTCCGTATGGGGCCTAAATTTTCCATGCTAGGCCACTTCAGCACAGGGGCTCTACGACGGAGCCTTTGAAGATTAGAAGACAAAAGGCCCTCTGCAGAAAAACACATTTTACCGTTCGCACTGCGTAATTTTTACAACTGAACGAGGATTGATCTACAACTTTTGAAGATCGAACAAAAGAGATCAACTTTGTCAAGTTTGTGACAGTGTTTTTGATGGTAGTGCGAACGGGGCCAGTCATTCCGCAATCTGATAACTACGGACAAGTTATATAACAAACCTTGTATTTCCGATGAATCGAGATTTGGGTAGCGAGTGTCAGTGAAAACCATAAAGCGTGTCATGGGGAGAGTAGAAAAATAAAGGCAGGGAAGTTTCATACAAGATTGGTTGATACGATAGTTGATAGCGAGTGATTTTTTGTTTTCTTGCTTTCGGCTGTTTTGAAGATTGTTTCACTACGTTCAGCACAAAACACTAGTTTAAATCAGGAACAGCGATTGCACTGGAAGAAGGATGGAAGGCCAGGCTCAAAAATGAAGCACAAGTGGAGAACGAGTGATTCGATGTACGAGTCTTTTCCGTGGATATGTGATGTAGAAAACGTAAATGGTTTTTTTCATTATTAAGATATTTAGATACTACACACGTAACTTCCCAGAACAATCCAGCAAAGTGATTCTTGGTTTGGATAATTTAACCTCTAATGATTTTTTAAGATTTTATGATACATTTTTTAAAACATCTAGATATCACGTGATCGATGATGTAATTTCCCCACTTTCATTAAAATTTTCACCCCCCTATTCTTTTTTTAAAACTATGTTTGCCATATTATTAAAGTGCTTGTAAGGTGGGATTTTTTTCTTTTAAATGCCAATTATTGCAAAGTTACACACATCGGCGTTGTTGAAAGTCTTTTATTGCTTGCTGATATCTTGTTTTCTCCGGTCGAACTTTGGCCTAGGCAAACAAAAAATCATTACAGTCGCCATGTTTTTTGAGGTCACTGTGGGCATGACATTGTGACTGCTGCTTAACATTTCGCTGTACGCAGCTCTCAAATTGCAGCATTTTTAAAATCACATGGTGAAATTCGCTGTCTTTGAATATGCTCAGAATATTTGTGAGAAAAGTTTACAGTTAGAAAACATTTCGATGCAACACGTTGGCTAGCCTACTCGAACATGCGTTGCCAACGTAATTTCATCGGCTTTACCATTGTATATAATAGTACGAATAAACTCTTTGGCATCATGCAGTGCTCCAGCCCAGACTTTGGCGAATGCCTATGGACGCAAGTGACTGACATTTTGACTCGTTGTGAATTAATTTCTTTAATATTCTGACTTTTCAAGCTCTTAAAAATTATGATGTGGTGTCACAACAGGAGATTGCATGAATAGTTGAAAGAGTAGAACAAAAGACTTCTACAAATACTTCCAACTTAAACGAGTTTTCCATTATGATATTTAAAAAACCATTTGCGCTATAGGCGCATCTTTGCAAATGCTTATAAGAAGGATGAGTACTTCAGTCTCTTTCGGAACAATAATTAAATCTGTTTCTTGCATTACAGCAAGTACCAGGCGGGTGTCTGCTTCCTCGTGGTTGCATGTATTTAAGGACGTTACGTGATTTTCCTCATCTTTGTATGTTTGTGTTTCTTCTGTGACAATTAAAGGATATTGCAGACATGATCTTTTTTCGTCGACAAGAACAAGGGAACTAAGAATATAGATAATTGAAATATATCAAATAGAATTCTAAGTACAACAAAGATTACCCTTAAGTCCAATAAATATACAGTATTACTTAAGTCCCATAAAAGCGATCTAGGGCCGCTTGTTTAACACACGACAGAACCTTCCAATCGAAGATAGTGAAGTCTGCCTCTGATTCTAAGACTATGCGGTCGGAGGCCCCGTTGAGGCCAGCTGCAGAACTGTTCTTTCGTAGCACTTGCATATGAAAAGAACTGCATTTTTTTACGCTTGCCTACTTTGAGTGCTTACAAGTGAACTTTTTACTCCTTATCTTTTTTTTGTCCCTGAATCCAACCTCTGTGTCCATAATTATTTCTTAAATTAAAACTGGTGTACTGACGTTTTGACGAAATGTGGGCGTATGCCAATGTTTTAGGGCGTAGCCAATTTGATTACCTGCGTTTCCTGCTCCCAGCCGCCCCTTGTTTTAACTTTTCACTGTAACAATCGAGAGCACTTCCTAAGTTATATCCATAATGTCTAGTGCATACTTGATGGACGGGAGTTGGGGGACACCATATCATTTCGGAAATATACTAAGCTAGTAGCGCCATTTCTAGCTCTGTGTAATCGGAGTAGGCAGCAAAACCTTCATGGGCAACATTCATTAAATGCGAATTTTTTAAGAAATAGCTTCCTTTAGCGCCTAATAAAGTTATAATCTTAGCTATGCCTAATAAAGTTATAATAAAGGTATCCAAAAATTTGGTAGGGATTCAAAAAAGGTCTTCCTACGTTTCCTGGTTGCAATTTATTCGCTGTTTTAACATCTGTCTCGCAGATCAGATTTAGTTTATGCTGCTGCTACTTTCATTTTAATTCCTCGCTTTGATTCTTTTTTGATGCTGCATGATTTCTTATTCTTATTTTTTCATTAATTCATTTAAGGAGGGTTGCCATTCAGCAGGTTGATTTTCAAGGCGCCCTCCGATAAAAATATCGATTACAATCTAAGGTACACAGGTAAAAAGTAATAAGCTATAAATTGAAGAAAACCATAACACCTTTATTACAATAGTTAAGACCAATTTCCAATATTGTCAATATTAGCTAAAATGAAACAAAAGAACAGTGTCTGTTTCTAGATTGTTTTTTAAAACTATGCAGCGAGGCTGCCTGCTTTGACTCGGCTGACAGGCTATTCCATAGTTTTGCACTTCTATATGTTTTGCATCTCTGGGCATTTACTGACCCTTTCACCGGAAGCCTCGAACGGTTCCCGTGTTACGAAGGCTGTATGATGATCAGAGCGAACTTTAGGTGAAGAGGTCACACAGGTTTTATGGAGCAAGCTCTTACAAAGACTTGAAGACCATTGTCTTCGATTCACCAGTAACCAGTTCGTCAACAGTCTTCCGTCCCAGGTCTTTAATAAGAGATTTGCTCGGGGTATCGAAGCTGCTATTCGTTATTATCCTAGCAGCACGATTTGAAGTTTTTGCAACCGAATAATTTCTGTTGTACCAGCTCAGCCCCGAAGAGCCTTCCTTAATCCAGTGCGGGGGGGGGAGAGGGGAATACATCTCGGACGCTCATCTTTCAATCATAAGATTGTGGTTGTGTTTATAATTGGTTTGGTACCACCAATGCATATCAGAATCGAAAGGTAATGAACCAAATAGTTCGTTCGTCTCTTGTTTGTTACTTTTGCATTAAAGATTATTCGATAACAAATATGGCTGTGTTTGTTGCGTTAGGTCATTGCTTCTGGAAATTCGAAAGCTCAAAGTTGAACATGATCAAACAGTAAAAAACGCCCAACAAGTTGGAACTGATCCAAATGTATTGACGGAATTAAAGGTACTACGTCAACGTAAAGATGAGCTGGAAATGAGAATGTCTGCACTTCAAGAGACCCGTCGGGAATTAATGGTACAGCTGGAGGGGTTAATGAAACTCTTAAAGGTTTGTTGATTTTTTTAACATTGTTAATTGTTTTGACCCTACTCTTATATAAATGAAAATATATTTTGCAAGGTGTTTGACCGAAAGGTGAGATCTCGGTAAAGAGTGCCAGCCCTTGAAGGAGAGCATGTTCACCTCCGTAAAAACAGACCGTAAATCCAAAACACTTTTGGGCAACCTGGTATATTTTCTGCACCTGTCAATAATCTGTTCTCGGTTCTAATAAAAAAATAATGTTTTATCTCTATGGCAACTAGTCTGGTTGCAGTTCATGTTTTGCGAAACAGAACTCGACATGATGAACGCGTTTATCACAATAAGCCTTTGGTTATCCTCTCATCAGCTTGCAAGAATGAGATCTGTATCTCACTAATTTTTTATTTTTATTTTACGAATTATGGAAATTTATTTAAGAATGGAATTGAAGGTTATAATAGTTTCTGTCTTCCTAAATGGTGGAAAATACTAGTAAACATGGAATGAAAGTTTTTATCGTTATAAATATTACTCGTTTTTGAAAACTTTTCCTATCACATACTCTTACCATCTTTAGTCGAATTCCCATGATCATTTGGTGAGTTTTACTTTAGCCTGGTTTTCATTCGTCGTGGTTGCAGACCATGTACGTCAAAAAATACCGACGAGTATTATTATGCATCATTATTGTTTCAAGCTCTTTTTCTCGCACTCGTCTCAAGACAGCACAAGAGACAAATTTGATTTGCTCCTTGACAAAAAAAACATTATTAACCCATGAGATTCACCTATATCACAAGCGAAGCAGGAATTATTTCTGCGCACCATATTTCTGGATTTTCTGAATCAGATGGTAATTCTACACTAGATGTGTAATAGAACCATATTCTGGTTAAAATTAACTGGATGTACTTTTATTACTGGTTTAATCAAGTGGTCCCCGAGCAAGGGTCACGCACCGGCAAAGGCATGGAAAAGATGCAGGATAGTTAGAACGCGAACCAGTTAAGAAGAAAGTGTAACGATGTCTTATTCATCACACCAAACGGCATTAGCTCTAACAATATCCAACACAGTTGTGGTATATGCATTCGGGAACTAAGGGGTTGAAAAGCTGGTTTTCGTGGAGATTCGGAGAAGAGTAAGTGACACATTTACACTAATGCTAAGCATTTTGAAGTTTTATCATTGTTGCTAGTTTTTATCAAACAAACTCGTTAGTTCGAAAGAATAACTTTTATTCAATCTCACTTCTATTTATATCTTGGTGGGTGGATGGATGGATGGATGGATGGATGGATGGATGGATG
>WUAR02585133.1:0-11721 GCA_015164055.2 Chrysaora achlyos | reverse complement strand
ACATAAACAACCTAAATTACGTAATAATGTATTTAAAGAGCGAATATGATGATGAAGATCCCGTGGGACGATGAGACATGATGACTTTATTTAGATATATATATTTCAAGAGTTTTGCTGGCAAGTATATAAATAAGTGTTGTTTTTTGTACTTAGTAGGTTTTAGTTTTTAGAGAGCGAGCATTTCGAATTGAAGCAGACGAAGACGAAGACGAAGACGAAGACGAAGACGAAGACGAAGACGAAGCCGAGCTCGACGAAGAAACTGTTATATTCTAAATATATAGTATTGACCATTGTTCTGTTGCAAGTTTTGTTGGAGAGAATTTGCTGTTTCTTGTTGTCGATTTCTTGCCGAAGTTCCTGCCGAGTTCCAGGTCGTAAGTTTTATTAGTTTTTGCATAACATTCGTAGCACGAATTACGTACGTACACTTAAGTTGGAACACGTAAATTGGTGGGATTTAAGACTTGTCGAAAAGGTACAGCATCCGGAAATTAGCTTTGTTTTAATTGTTTAATTGTTTATGTGTTTAAATTAGTTTTGTTGTAAATAAAAAATTGTAAATAAATCTTTTTAATGTAACTAGTTTCCTATTTATCTTTAGTATTAATAGGTTTTTAATTTGTAATTTTTTGGCACGGCCCCCTGAAAATCAATCATATTGACTGACGGGGCTACCGTGTGGATAAATAATTTTAAAATCAAATCAAAAATCAAAGTGAGCTCGACTTAACTCGCACGACCTATCGTTTGCCAATCAAACGCCTTATCCACTTGCCAAAGCACCAGTTTCTGTTAAGCACTGTTTATTGCACAGTGATTTTGCTATTCTATTGTCTAATTTAGCAAATTTCCAAAGAAAAAATTGGCAATTTTTGGTGAATCCTGTTGTTACACCTTTGGCAAAAATGGGTTTATAACTATATGCGCAGGCGTTCTTCACAGAAAATGGCGGATGAAATTATGAGACGGATGCTCTTACGTGTTTTTGCAAGCAAATCCATTCGAAAGCATGTTTTGCGTATATATATTTATATTTTGCATTTGGTTTTTCAAAAAAATGTGACCCATTAATCAGTTGTTTACCTCTCTGACAAATCACGTCAGCAAAAACAATAAAGCATTGTTGCGTGATTACAGTCAATTTCATTCCGCCTCGGCAGAGTCATTGGACGAAAGCACCAAGACAAGTAAATTAACTGTTTGTAAAATAGAGCATAATGCAAAGAAAAACACAGGTACTGAATAATAATACATTTATATTATGAAAATTGTTATTTATGTTTAATTTTGTTACGTTTAAGGTTAATTTTGTGAATGTTTAATCCCACTTCTGACACCAAATGTAAACGCGTTCCCGAGCGCACACAAGAAAAATACACAATGTTTCTGCAAACATTAATTTCAATCAGCACAAAACCTTCGATGGAGACATTCTCAAGTATCGGGCGCCGAACTGGACAAAATACTTCCCCGAAAATCCACATACTTCCCATACTTCTTTTAAAAATCTTCATACTTCATTCCTTGAAATTTGAAATACACATACTTGTTTTGAACATTTACAGACTTCATCCTAAGAAAATGTAAACATACATACTTCTAAAAAAATACACATACTTCTAAAAATACACATACTTCTAAAAATATACATACTTCTAAAAAATATGCATACTTCTAAAAAAATATACATACTTCTAAAAAAATACACCTACTTCTAAAAAAATATACATACTTCTTAAAAAATATACATACTTTCCTCGTCTTCAAATCAAGGTTTATCTTTGGCGCCATTTTTTCTGCACATTGCGATGCATTGCAATAGAGAAATAATGGCCGACAACCATCTTGTGAGACGTCTTCACGAAATAGTAACAAATTTGCAGCAACAATCTAATCAGAATCAACGGCGACAGCATACAAGGCCAAGTAATGTTAGGGAGGCCCTTGCTTCTTTGTATCCAAGTGGAAACAGATCTTCGCAACTTGCGATTTCCTCAGATTCGCAGCGACGACAACAACAACCGGAGAGGGCCAGCAGGAATGATGTTCAAAAAGTAGGTTAAGGCCTAGTAGGTGGTGTCAGTGGCCAGTCATCAGGTACCACTACCAGTCAGTTAATAAGGCCTGGATTTATTCCAAATGCGAAAAAACAGCAAGGGAAAAAGAGGAAAGTGGGTGGTATCTTTTATGAAGACAACACTAAGGCACCAAAGCCATTTCTAAAAGATGTGATATTATTGCCTAATGAAAAGAGTACAAAAGTTCCACGAGGAAAAACTCGATCAGCCCTTTCGAAAAAAGGATTTGTATCCTTCGGTGTTGAGTTCCACTCATCCATGAGCAGTGAAGAGGACTCAAAAGTCATCCTCGATGAGTTTAACGAGAAATTGACAGGTGTTTGGAGAGAGCCAAAGTTTGAATTTTTGAAGGCAGTCAATGAAACATTGATAACGCAAAAGAGCAAAGTTTGGGATGGAAAAATGCTTAAGCACATGTCGGGTAATGGGCCTGTATATTTAAGATCTACAGGAACAATACCAATGGTGACAGTGTCAGACCACTCTACATCTGATTCTGATGTAAGTGATAATTTTCCTGTTGTTAATTTCTTTCCATCAGAAACTTCAAAGAGTGAAAAAGTGCATGAAGCAAGTGAACCAGTTCCTGGCATTTCAAGAATGCTATAATTCGGGAGTAGCCATCTATAGCTCAAGAATGACAATTCTCCAACTAATCAATTTATGGTTGCCATCCAGATGCCTACAATAGGAAAACAAATGAAAACTTAAGATTTTCTAAATTTTCAACTAATTTAATTGATACAAACTGTAATTCTAATTTCAATTATTTATTACAATGGAAAGCCCGTGATCGCAACAGCGCGTCTTAAATGTATGTTAATTGTTCGTTGTTGACATTCTTCTAGAAATCAAATGCCAAGATCCATGGTCACGTTTTCTGGGCACTGAATTTTATTAAAGGCAATCCTATCCTGGAAACTTAATTCATACTCCTCCAGCTTGAAAGGTGGTATAAATGTGATACCCCAGTGTTGGCGTGCCACCGAATTTTATGACCAAGGTCATTTCTCACCGTCCCAGATGACTACTCGTCGTAGGCGTAGGAGGCCGGGGGCTGGGAGCCCCCCAACTTTGGAATTTTTTTTTAAAAAGGGGCCCAATCAAGGCAAAATTTGCCGGTAAAAACGTTAGTAAACAATGGCCTTTTTGTCGAGCAGCCCCCCCCCCCAATTTCAAGTGTCCCTACACCGATGCTACTCGTGCTCCTTAAAGCTTTTTACAACTTTAGACATACAGTAGAAGTTGTCCACACCCCATCCACACTTACCATAGAGCATTTGGGCAGAGCACTCTATATTCTCTTCGACTAATTCTTCTTGTCTGACTCCGCAGCAACTTTCCAACAGGATCTACATATTCCACTGCCTCCCGTACGTTCCATCGAGCGACATGAATGGAGCGAGATCTGAGTGCTCCAATTATCAATCTTTAACCAGAATTGGGTGAAGATTCAACGATTTCTCTTACGATCGATCGCAAGTTTTCCTGTGAAATATTGCTTTTGGACGGAAGAATCTGACTTGATTCTCTGCGTCTTCTTTGCAGTGTCCTTTCTGACACCCCTATCATATCGGCGATTTTGATCCACGAAAATCCGAGATCCTTCAACCCATTCACTTGCTCAAGATCAATGTGCATCTCTGAACGGCCTAGTTTTTTCTGGGGTCTTTCGTCTGTGTCATACAATTGGTGGGCGAAATAATTTACGTGCTCGAAAAATACATGGTATAGGCTGCACAAAATATCCCTTATCTCGGCCTCTTGTGGTGATGGGAAATCACCATTAAATACCCCTAGACAGTGCTGCAGCTCTTCCACATGGTTGATGGCTAATTCTAACGATTGAGAAAGGATGTGGAACTCGACTTAACGATTCCTGTTGTTCTGAAGCTCTGACAACACAGTCAATAATTCTTGACGCTCCAGATACAGTCGAATGTCATCCATATTTTTCCAGCTTATGAGCTGCTCTTGCTTGCTGGTTCATATTTTGGCGCCAAACCTCGATTTGAAGACGTATATTTTTAGAAGTATGGATATTTTTTTAGAAGTATGTATATTTTTTTAGAAGTATGTAAATTTTTTTAGAAGTATGTATATTTTTAGAAGTATGTGTATATTTTTAGAAGTATGTGTATATTTTAAAAGTATGGATATTTTTTTACAAGTATGTATATTTTTTTAGAAGTATGAACTCGACATATGCTGACACATGATATATATTCATCATAAGTGGGCTACCACAATTGTAATAATTGCCTTGACTGGGATTCGAACCAGTGACCTTCTGAACAACAAGCCAGTTGACTACTCCACCGTACTGAACAGTGCAATGAAGTAGCCAGCCTAACTCGAGGTTTTTCCAGCCAAGGTTTTAGAAGTATGTATACTTTTAGAAGTACGAAGTCTGTATTTTGATTAACCGAAAAAAGTGCTCAATACATTAAAGTAGAGCGAGATATATCTCCTGATGAGTGGGAAACCACGAAACAGGCTTGTTGAGATGAGGAGTTTAGTCTTTTGAGTCTTTTCTTCTAAATACATATTTTGAGAAGTATGTGTATTTTTTAGAGGTATGTATGTTTTTTAGAAGAATGTATATTTAGATTTTCTAAGGATGAAGTCTGTAAATGTTCAAAACAAGTATGTGTATTTCAAATTATGTGTATTTCAAAGTATGTGTATTTCAAATTTCAAGTAATGAAGTATGAAGATTTTTAAAAGAAGTATGGGAAGTATGTGGATTTTCGGGGAAGTATTTTGTCCAGTTCGGCGCGAGATATCAAATTTCGAAAAAGTGATATTTTTGGGCATCTATGAGAAGTCCATTGAAATTAAAACTCTTTCAAATATTTTACTCAAGTGTGTTGAAGACTGCAAGTATCTAGAAGCACCCATAATTAACTCTGAAAAAGATTTTATTTCCAGGAAATGCATGGCATGACCTGCATTTAACAAAATAGATAAGGTCTGGAAGTTCCAGCTCGACCGCAAGACTAAAACCAGAATTTCTGGGTAACAATCGAACCCATTTTACTCTACAGATCTGAAACATGGACTCTCTCGACTAAACAACACCGCCGCCTAGATTGATGCTATAACCGTCTTCTCGGAAGATTATTTAATCTTTCATGGAATAACATCCAACTCTTGAAATGATATACAGTGAGCCAGAGACATTCTGGTACCCAACATCCATTAAGAGGCTGAGACATGCATCAAGTAAATTTTCATTTTTTTGGTGCGCATTCGTATCTCTTTCTCTTCAACTGCCGGCTCTGCAAGACACAAGACCCGAAGAAGAAATTTATGCAGTCGTTTCACAGGATTCCTCGTCAAACTAACAAGTGAAAATCGACATCATAAGGTTGAACTTTCTTCAAAAGTAGTCTGCAAGTAAAGTTGTCACTACAATTTTAGTTTGTACACGCGAAATTAATGCAGAAATTACACCAAGCAAGAGAGAACTAACAAGTGCATCATCCGCCGTAACTGTTTTGTGTCTTGTTTGTGCGTCTTGGTTATAATAGCCTCTTCTGAAAAATCGCAACTGAGGCCATGACATCACCGTTTACGTTCACCTGCAAACGAAAAACATCGTTTTCAAAAGTATCCACTTTGGAAAGCGTTTTAGAATGAATGCATTTAGAGTAACCTGAAACGCCGTTTAAGTGCGGATGCAAGGTTTAGCTAAACGTATACCAATGTATGGGTTAACGAGCGTAAACGTATACGTGTGGACTAAGATATCGAGGGCAAAAGCCAAATACTCCTGAGAACAGCTTTCAGCATTAACTTACTGTGTGTTATTGTCGCGGAGAATTGTACTAATTCCCGACAAAAAGGGCATCCCAAATAATAAATTTGGAAAGAGGAATACTAGAGCAGAGATATTCAACTGACTAAATGTAACAATTGGATCCTCAACGACGAGAGAAATGGGAGATTTCGAAACACTGCAGAGAAATTTCGGTTGCATGTCTTAATGCCGAAGTTCACATGCAAGGAAACTCAAAAGATCATGGAAAAGAACGCTATAAGACCAACGGAACACCATTTGAAAGCCATAGAGAGTCAAACAGATGAAATCCACGAAATGAAGCTGGAAATTCAGAAGTTAATGACCCAGAAAAGTGACAAATCGGAGGCAAAAATACAGATCACAATATGGCTGACTAAGAGGAAAAATCAAGGAAGAAATCAAACAGAAAATCAAAACCTTCCGAAGAGCTCAAAAGACAGCATCAGTATCGCCAAGTACTTAAACTTGATGAGGCAAAGCAGAAAATGAAGCGAGAAAAAGACGAAAAGAGCAAAAAGAATGTCATTAGACGCTGGCAAAAAAATCCATGCAAATTTCCCAAAACTGGTCAAAACAAGGTTCGATGATTTTGGAGCCAGTTCGAGACAGAAATTGATAAGGCATTAGTCACAGATTGGAGAAGTGGCCAAGTTTTCTTAGCCCATAGAGTTAGGGATACCGAAAGAGCGATTGTTTATTGATGGGAATATGAATTCTGAAGACAAATTGCAGCGAATTTTGTCAAGATCAGGACGTAAAGAAGACACCAACTCGGGTTTTAACAATTTTTTAAGAACAAGAGCAAAACCGACCTTTTTACTAAATATATAAACAGCGTACAATATTTATAAAAATTAGCTTCATCTATGATTAAAATTAATAAAAGTACATTAAGTACATAAGCGTGGTTCAATAAACTATTTCAATTTCAACTTCTATTTCTGCCATAGAAAACGTGAACGATCAGTTTAATTACGATTAGAGGCTTGGGCATGAGCTTAGAGAACAACGTGATGTTTATCCTCCACAACACGGTGCGCCAAGCGAAGTTGTCCATGAACACCTACAAAAACTGATGCCACTACAGACAATCCAAGGATCCTAGCCAGAAAAATTACGCGAATTCTAGATAAACTCGTGACAAGTATTCAAGCACTCGAAGCGATCTGAAAACTTATGGGAAACTTATCAAGGTCAATGAATATGTGAGAATGACCCTCGACAAGCTCCAGCAGTCGGATCAGATCTTGTGAGAATGGACGACAACCTTCAACAGTGGGGATTTCCTCAGTTGATCGAAGCGCATCCAGTTTTAATCAGCGGTTATCTGTCAGATAATAGAACGAGCAGACAGCAGCAAAGAGAGAAGCCCATTTATGTAATATGACACAACAGAAGACAAGTCAAATAAATGTGAGAAAGTGAATAGCGCTCACTGAATAGAATCACTGAACGAAAGCAGATTGCTGAGCTTGAAGAAACTCTGCTTGAATTTCACTGGAGAGAAACATAGAGAAGAAAAAGTAAAGTAGCATGTCTGAAGTGCAGTGACATCGATTTGCGATAAAGACACGCAACAAATTATGGTAGCTACTTGAGAAATTCAGTGATTTACCCAGTTGTCGTAGTAAAAGCAATGGCAGTTGATGTAGGGCATTACTTGACACTGGAGCTGACAGTAAAAACAATTCAGCGATGCTAACAGAACGAAACGTGAAGCGAACTATTTGAAAAGAATCAAGGCAAACTGTCATGATGATTAACACGACCTGTAAAAATGTTGAAATCTACCATGTTCAAGTTGCAAGCATCACAAATAGCTTTGAGGTGACAGTTACAGTGAGCAAACTAGAGAAAGTAATCCTGCTTTCGATTCCTAATCCACTGTATGGATGCATCATTGAGCAACACCAACACCTAAAAAATGTTGTAAATAGGCAACAAGAGCAGAATATTTAATTTCTAGAAAGTTGGGCATTATCATGTTAACCTAAAACAAGGGGCGTGGTACTTTGAAAATCACGTTTTCTTAGAATTTGAACCAACTTTGTGATGTTTCCTCTGCATTGAAAACATAAAAAAGTAACCGCGGAATCCTTTCCTTTGATTTTCAAATTGAAAACAGATAAAAATGCCATATGATGTAGTTTAATTACTATATCAGATTTTCTCATTTAATTCTCATGGTAGATATCAAGTTGGCATACACAATCTCGAAAGAACGGCAAGGACAAAGCTTTTTGCGACATATCAGTCTGTTGCAATACTTGGAAGGAGATAAAAAGCTGGAAGACGAAACTGAGTACAGTGGAGATAATTGTCTGAAAGAGCACGAAGATGAACATAAAAAGCACCTTTTGCAAGAAGCACAGACATTTGCGATTATGAATGTGAATTGGAGGTTTCTGATTTGGTGATTGATGTGATGACTGGTTGCCGTATCATAACAAAATATGTGCACATCCTAGAAATAGTGGTTTCTTATAGAATAACCTTAAAATTTCAGCTGCATATACTTTCAGTAAAACCTTTCGAAGTTCTGTAGGCATTACTAGTATGTTGACGAATTGACTCTATATGCGTACTACGTTTAATGGGTATAGCTGTGGTTACATGACATCATTGGTCAATGAGAAATAGAAATTTTAATTGCAAGTTAAAACGGTATAGGATTAAAAAATGATAGAAATAAAGGTTAAATGCTATTCAGGTGTCATTACCAAGTTTTTTGTATTTGATTTTACCATAAAAGTTACCATATTTTCCCTGAAAATCACGTCTTTAATCGTCAAAACCCCTGTATTTGCAAAAATAAAATAATTTTAAGTACAGCAGTCCATTTATAGGATGAAAATAGCACTTTTATTGCAAAATAGCTGATTTGTGACAAATTCCTCCGCTTGTAATATCGCAAAAATACTATGTTAATGAGGTCATCACTTGTAGCAACCCATGCTGTATTTTTTTAATATATCAAATACGCTGTAAGTTTAGTTTATGAAATTGTATCTGTGGTACTTCATAATCCGCTCATACTTTAGTGGTTACTTGTACAGGCATATTCAACCTAGACGCATGCACATACTTGATGTATTCGCAGCTTGTCACGTGACGTTAATTAGCATTTGACGTTATACGTTTTGCGTATATTAGAGTATATTAGAGGGAGACTTTAAAGAAAAAAGAGAACAGACATGGATATGTAACAGCGTAGGATGTTTGAAGTGCATGCATTGCTTAAGGGGAAAGATGCTTGAGAAAGAACTTGTCGCTTTTGTTGTTTAAGTTAATGTTGAAGATTGAGAGATATATATTGAAGATAAATCTAAGGTAGACAATTAGGATAACGCTTGAGAAAGGTTATTGTTGGTGTCGGTATTCGCCGTTTGCATTGTATTGCCCTAAGATAAGCTACTGGTATGAAATGAAGACAGAGAAATACACAAATTTGTGTCTTCTTTTATTTGAGCTTTTACCCCAAAGTTAGAGATTTAAACTTAGGCCATCATTGGAAAAATCAAATTTACATTTGTTGTAAGGTGTGGAATAGAGTTTACAGTATTTTTATAATTACAAAAATTCATGCAGGAAAATTTAAGCGTTTTTGAGTTATGCGTTGGAAAAGAATTAGAAATTACAATCTCAAGTATTTTGCTACAAGAGTGCCTGTCAGATATATAAGTTAGAGAATACATCAATCTTGAAAGGAAAGCTTTCAGGGTACTTGTTCTCCTGATTGATCATTGTCAGCCATTGAATTAAATTACTTGTCTGGTTCAGATGTTGTTTCCATCAACACAGAAAACCAGCTTAAAATCTTCATAGCAAAATAAAGATGAACTTGTAATATTTCTGTCAGTAAAACCACAAGACAGAATATCATTATGACATATATCCACGCTGTGCAAGAAATTTTGTTTAAACGTGATGCCCAAAATGCCATTTTTCTTTACCAGGCAGGAGACCTTATCATGGCAGATAAAAGATTTCTCATCTATAATTTGAAGCCGCAAAGGAATATTCTTTAATTTACTTGCATTTCTCAGTGAAAAAGAAAAATTTCGAAAGAAGAAGCTGTCTTGTTGTCCACAAAACGTGACCTAAGCCACTGGCCTACCATTTGGCTCACACTTGGCTTACCTTTGGCTTACCTATGGCTCACTGCTGGCCTACGTATGGCCTACAAATGTTGTGCCTATTTTGACCCATTCCCATGATATTCCTCAAGCTATTGTTCATCATGTTAAAGAGGGTTACTTCTTCCTATCTCATTTCAGCTCCAAAAAGGACTAAACATGATAGCTAAAAGCGAGCTGTTTCCCTGCCTGTTCTTTACTCTGTGTAACTTTACTCTTACTCCGCGAGATCTTCAAAGGAGTTCAGTTGTCACCACTACATAAATTTTCTACCGGATTGAAAAACGCGGTGCACCCTAAAAGCAGCCTCGTGTTAACTAGTAACTTCCAATTTCGATTTCAAGAATATTTGACCTCATGCCTTCGGTAAGGTTTTGTTTGGTTCTGATGCGTTGGCAAGTTTTATTTTTCTTTATATCTCTGTCTCTACTATGAATTTAGGCAATATTACATCATACATCAGTTGCACAACTACAAACCTTTTGCAGAGTCTTACCCCAATGTAGCAAAGTTGGGTGGGGTTTCAGATAAAAATAGACCAAGAAAAGAGACCTCTTTCACACTGTTCCGTGATTGTTATGATCCGAAGCTACCCGTACATCGAAACTACCGTTTTGTACAAAAATGGATGAAAATATTGGCGCATTTTCAAAAAACCTGTATTTTGTCCGTTCACATTGATCAAGTGCGTTTTTAAAAACCTCAATTTTGTGGATATCGACTCTTGATAGCATTTTGGAAAATCTCGTTTTTGTGCCGTTTTGTGCAGACCTGTGCATGAGCGATATGACATCAAGAGTGTATTTCACTGTGAAAGTTTTACTAGTAGCGAGCCACCTTGATCGCTGTTTCTTGATTTTGAAATTTTGTCTGAACCAGTAGGGAGCCACCTTGAGTGCAGATCCAAATAAAGTGAAAATCTCAAAAACAAAATTTGAGAGGGCCACAGTAGACTTATTACACGAGTCCCACTTCTCGCTATAGTAGCTCTGACAGCATCAATAACCTACTGTTGATCGCTCAAAGTGGTTTAGTTGTTAAATCTTGTTATAGTCTTAGATGAGAATTGTATACGAGATATTCAATTTAAAACCTCAAGATTGATTTCATCGGCTTCCTGAGAACCTTTATGAAGGACTTTTTCGATGTTGACATTTCCACATTTCAATATTTTCCACCTGTCAATCAAAATGGCCTAAGGAAGAATGCCCAAAACCTTTCAACGTTCGATCCGTCAGGCTCCAAAGTAGTTCTAGACAGGAATTACATGCTTTACCTTGCATTTTCATACTGAAACAATTTCTTCAACTTCTGTGGTGCTCTTGGACTCCTGGAACAGAAAGAGAAGAGAAAAATAAATTTTGTAGGCCACAGCCAAAGGTGCACCATTGGTAGTCCATACTCAGGGACGGGCAAGTACTGTAAAATATATGACCCCATGTTTGTCCGAAGGGATTGGGAAAAAAAACGGTTCTTTTTTAACACAGTACGTCTTGCCTGCCTAAAACAACCAGTTTTCGGGACAAAAAGGAAATTTTAAAGTCAGTCTACCTTTTCACCAACTTTGCACAAGTTACTTAACCTCCTATCAAAGCAAAATTCTTACATTTACATGTAAACTGGTTCTACCTTTGTCCGCCAAATATACGACAATAAGACCAGTATCTCAAGTTTTTAACATCAGCGGTTCCACCGT
>WUAR02585022.1:0-11735 GCA_015164055.2 Chrysaora achlyos | reverse complement strand
GGCTGTCATTTTTAGATAACAATCTCATTGCCACATTATGGTCAGGCCGGACGGAACCTTTTTTTGATTCTGAAAAACAAGGAGAAAGACATACACAAAAACTTACATAACTCATCACCATCATTGTCATCATCTCTTAGTTGTCATCATTGTCATCATCAAAAAAATCTTTCTGGGGCCACAACCAGTGGCAAAAAAATTTTCTGCGAAATTTTTTACCCGATAGAAGAGAAAAAACTGATATAAAATCAAACACAACTAGAGAGATCTATACCATATGGACCCTTAAATAATTGCTCCTTATTGAAATTATGAAATTTGAAAATTTAATATATGTATAATATATGTATAATATATGTATTTCCACTTATTGTGATACGCTGATCACAGGTGAGCAGTTGATGAATCGTACTATTCCACAGATTATTTCATTTCACTTCTCCAAATTCTTTTATCTACATGCAAACAGCGCTCCGGCCCTATACGCAGACTTTTGCATACTCGCTCCCGTTTTGTTTTTTTCCGACCTAGTTTTGATACTTGATTTTGATCCTCGATTGACGCACTATTTTATCATTCACTACATCCATGGCCTAGCTTCCTTAGCTGGGTGGGGCTGCGAATACCTTATTCTTTTTGAATACAACAAATTTTCTGGGACTAATGATCCCGTGGTCTGATACTATTCCACCCCTGCCCCTCTGGCACTCCCGCAGTTCCATTTCTGTCCGAGCATCAATGTATCCTTCCCTCACATTGCATGGACTTCCTCTGGGTCTGGTTCTTTCTACCACCAACAAAGAATTTGCTAGCGTGTCACCTCCTCCTCGACACATGCCTAAAATACTGTAATTTCCGACGGCGTGCACTTTCAAGAAGTGGCTCATAATTGCCGATTTCATCTTTGATTCCCTTTCTCACAAATTCATTTCGTTTTGTTCTTTCCAATTGATGTTGAATAAGCGCCGAAAAATTATCATCTCAAAACATAACTACAAAACTTCTATAATTAAACTAGAAACTTACATCCAGTTCCGATTGTAAAAATGATTAGCAATTTTCAAGATTGAATAACATGATTCCTCACCAGAAAAGGGCTTTTCGTCTGTAGTTCTTTGAGCGGGCCTCGCTCCATCGCTATCTCGCATGATAGTTAGGCTGGATTTCTCAGCAACATTCAAATCCAGTAGAAGCTGCGATTTAGTCCTTGAGGATTAAATGAAACAAAATCAATTCAAAATCCACAAAACCTAGTCTGGGTCATCGAAAGATTCTACCACTGAAACAATTCTATCAGAATTTATATAAAGGACTTTGATTAAGGGCTCTGCCCGAATCGTTAGTGTTCATTTTTCAACCAAGGTAACAGAGCTTTCTTGTTTCTATTTTTTTCGTATCCGTATTCTATTGCAATTTTGCATATGTTTGTTCCTATATTGTCACATTAAAGGTGTATGTCTTAAAACACAGAAGAACATAGAAAGACATTCATCAACTATTCACCCCCTAAAATTAAACATTCATCAACCAACAAAAAAAAGCAATAAGGTAGTTTTGACTGTTCCGTTTTTGTCATCAGCAATGAGCAACAGCTGTTACCAAAGGTTTCAGTCCACAATTCAATAGTTAAATTACACACAAAACCCTGGCAAGCATTTGTTCATCCTATGCCCCACACCCTATCCTATATCTCACACCCTATCTTATTCTCTACACTCCATCCTATACCCACACCCTACCCTATGCTCAACATTCTATACTTAACCCCACATCCTATCCTTTGCCTCACACCCTATCCTATGCACCACACCCTATCCTATGCCGCGCACCCTATCTTATTCTCTACACTCCATCCTATACCCACATCCTACTCTATGCCCTACATCCTTTCCTATGCCGCGCACCCTATCTTATTCTCTACACTCTATCCTATACCCACATCCTACCCTATGCCCCACACCCTATCCTATGCCGCGCACCCTATCTTATTCTCTACACTCTATCCTATACCCACATCCTACGCTATGCCCCACACCCTATCCTATGCCGCGCACCCTATCTTATTCTCTACACTCCATCCTATGCCCTGCACCCTATCCTATATGCCACACCTCATCCTATGCCGCACACCCTATTCTATACTCTACACTCTATCCTATGCCTCACACCCTATCCTATGCCACGCACCCTATCTTACTATCTATAATCCATCCTATACAAACACCCTACCCTATGCTCTACATCCTATCCTATATGCCACACCTCATCCTATGCACCACACCCTATCCCATGCCACGCACCCTATCTTATTCTCTACACTCCTTCCTATACCCACACCCTACCCTATGCTCTACACCCTATTCTATATGCCACACCTCATCCTATGCCGCACACCCTATTCTATACTCTACATCCTATCCTATGCCTCACACCCTATCCTATGCACCACACACCCGATCCTATATCTCACACCCTATCCTATACCCAACACCCTATCCTATACCCAACACCCCATCCTATACCCAACACCCTATCCTATACCCAACACTCCATCCTATACCCAACACCCTATCCTATACCCCACACCAGATCCTATGCCCCACACCCTATCCTATACCCAACACCCTATCCTATACCCCACACCAGATCCTATGCCCCACACCCTATCCTATACCCAACACCCTATCCTATACCCCACACCAGATCCTATGCCCCACACCCCATTCTATACCCCACACACTATCCTATACCCCTTCCCTGAATATATAACGACTTTTCTCTATATCACTCACTGAGCTGCTCTGTTTTTCAAAATGCCAACATTGCTGTGTTGTTGCTGCTGCTGTAGCGGACAGGTAAATTCGAAACCGAGGTTGACATTCTCATCAAGTACAACGGTCATTCGCCGGAATTCTTCGTCGTCACTGATGTGACTGAAATTGCTGATCATGTCATCATCACTAAAACAGAATAAATAGAAATTACGATTTCAACAAATAGTGTATTTTGTGATTATTAATAAAAACATTGTTCATTGAATAAACATCGCAAAAGCTCTATCATTCCCCTTCTCTATTAAGCACTCCCTTTACTAAACATTATAACACTGCACAAGCCCCTCTCCAACTTCCAAAGAGAAAGAGTTACAGAATCAAATACGAAATTGCTATATAATTTATGTCATATTTCATAGCGATAAGAATTTTTAATAGGCCCCTTCACTTTAACAAAGCCCCTCCTCTCTGATGAGCCCCTTCTCTCTCTCTAAACTCTCTCTCAAATAGGCCCCTCTCTCTAATATGCCCCCTCTCTAATAAGTCCCCCCTCTCTCTCTAATAAGCCCGCTATCTCTCTAAAAAGACCCTTCTCTCTGCCAAGCCCCTTCTCTTAACAGCCCAACTCTTTATCCTAAAGGAAAAGAGTTAAGAATCAATAACAAAATTGCTATATAATTCGCAAAGAAATAAGAATTCTTAATAGGCAACTCTAAGAAGCCTCTTTTCTTAAATAACCCCCCTCTCTTTGATAAGCCTCTCTCCCTGATAAGCCTCTCTCTCTCATAAGCCACCTCTCTATAATAAGCCCCCTCTCTATAATAAGCCCCCCACTCTATCTAAAAAGACCCCTTTTTATCTCCAATAAGCCCCCCTCTCACCAAAAAGCTTATTCTCTCTAATAAGGCCCTTCTCTCTGATAAGGCCCCCTCTTTTTGTTTTGTGAAACGTGATTGGGCGAAGAATGCAATGCTGCTTGATATTAAAAAGTAATCTTTTCTACATACCCGGAATCTCCTTTGTTCACAAATTCACAAGAGATTTGCAGACCTGCTGTCACTGAAGCGACCTTCTTCGATAATGGCTTGAATTCCATTTCTAAACGTTGGCTACGAGCGAGTAAATAATTCTAAAATAATCTTGGTAGAAATAGAAAGACACAAGCTCACTTTGGGCATTTTACAACAAACATAAGGATAATTGTTGTAAATGAGATTAAAATTAAAAATAAGCAAATACGTATGTATGTAAGTATATAAGTATGTGTATATGTACGTATTTATGTACGTATTTATGTACGTATTTATGTACCTATTATGTACGTATTTATGTACGTATTTATGTGTGTATGTATGAAGTATGCAAGTAAGTCCGAACCCGGAGGGGAGCACTCCGACAGATAACAGATTAACAAACCACGCCAGTACACGGTATCGAGTACAGACAGGGACGCCGGAAGCGCAATCTGAAAAGCACAAATGGGGTAAACGTTTTCACGCTAGTTTTCACGTTGGTTTTCAGTGCGAAACAACAGAAAAATATAAAAATGGTACGAACCGATCAAGGGCAATGGGGGCTGCCCCCTCTGCCTCCGTAGTTCCAGCCACTCCCCCGAGTACAGAGTGCAATGTTTGCAATTGTTAGGGCAAAGTTCTCAGTTAGAAAAGAACCATTTTAACCATGTCACTTGTTAGATGCGTTCACAAGGTATGATTACGTCACAATGAGTGGGATACCACACTTGGTTATAATAGCTTGAGCTTGGACTTTGACCAGAGCTAAGGTTCAGATTCAGATTCAGGCCCACAGCCAAGCGACTAAACACAACCATTTCTACCAAGCCATACAAATTCTTACCTTTCTTGACTCATTGAAGCATACTCTGAAATATCCAAAGGGAACACCGCCAATTTTCTTCGAGTAAGGCCAAGGTTCTAAAACAAATCAGATTTTTTTCTTAAATACCAAAGAATTTGGAGAGCAGACAGAGGAATGTACAAAGACCTGCAAGGGACAGTTTATAAAAGAGCCAGCACAAGGAATTTTTTGTTTCATTCACTTATTCTCTGCCCAGCATTTATGGCCACATGATGAAACCTAATTAGCTGGACTGGCTGATGTCAAAATGTTAACAAAATCATTGCTGTGTCAAATACTAAATTCTCCTATGTTAAAGGTGGCACAAATGAATAAGAAAAACTCTGCAAATATCTGAAGAGAATATGAGGCATATGGGCTCATAATCATAAAAAATATAATCAAAAAAGGGAATGCTGATTAAGAAAATCAATGAGTCAGGCCTTTAGCTTCTACCGTGCAACTTTTTATTCACATTTCATCTTGCTGTTTGTGGATTTTGAATATTCATATATTATATTAATTTTTTTATCTTCATTATGTTAACAGACCCATTTTAACAGCCCCTGTAAGTCCTGTTTTCTTGGGTTGTATAGAATATACATTATAATATTTTAATAATTAATTTTCTATTGTTCACATTTCAATGTCCTCAACTGCATATTTGGATTCTGCATCAGCTCAATCTCTATACAATATAAGATCTTTTTAAACAACAGAAAAGAACAAAATAAAGCAACAGCAAGCTCACATCTTCCAGAGCAAAAACATATTGTTTTCTCTTGAAGTCAGTGCCATCTGGGCCCTGCACGAGATAAAATAAAAGATAAAATAAAGCTAAAATACAACCTAAACAAAACCTATTTTGTATTCCTTCCGGAGCATCCTCCCTTCAGAGTCATCCAATCAAACTACCTTGCCTCAATAGATATACAATGTTCAAAACTACTTTTCAAATAATGCAGTTAAACCTCCACTTTCAGGGACCTACTAACAACAGACACCTCAAACAACAGAATTTGGTCCCCAAATCTTTGAGATACAAAGGGTGATACCCCTGTATATAACAAACACCGACTGACAAAGGCCATTAAAAGACAGAACATAATGCTTAAAACAGTGTTTGAAGGGAAATATCTCAAAAAGCCATTGAGAGGAACAAAACGTCAGTTGAAGGGGAAAAGGAAATGTTCCTTCCAAATCTAAAACATGGAAATATGTATGAGATAATTAAGATAAAAGAAGAAGAAAGAGAAGAGTGGAAGAAATGGTTGCCAAGGACCTGCCTGGAAGAGGCAGATGAGAAGACATGGACATAGACATTAGCAGGATTATGACTTTACATCAAAGCTAGGGAAGGAACCCAATTCTAGTGACATGTTACTGATAATTCCACTTACTTTGTACAGTGTTACCAATAAGCTAGACGAAAGTGGGTTTTCCCATGTCACTTCTGCAACCTCAAGTTCAATCTCATTTTTGTTTTTTGTTGAAAATCCTATTGACTCTTTCGGCTGTAATTGAAAGTATGAAAAATTTAGTAAACCCCTCTACCTTTATGTGGTATGGGGTTTAGAGATTTTATGCTGCCTCCCGAAACATGTAGGAAAGAGCCTTCTTAAGGAGAATACCGTTGCAGAGCCAGCTTCTACATTGCTAGTAGCAATATAGAACCCCTACTTAATCAAAATTATCCAATTCATTAAAAATTTACAGCGAAGAGGTACAAAACCTGAGTGAAATCAAGAACAGATCCTACAAGGAAAGTTTACAAGCGTTAACTCTATCACATGGAGACATGATTTTGACATTTAAAATGATAAAAGGCATAAACCTTTACCTTGCACTGATAGCAAGTGTATATGCCAATCAACATCAACATCATATATATCTAATATAGATTGACTTACCACAACAAATTCTCTTTGTCTCTGTCCTCTACTCCAAGTGAGCTGAAGACATTTTGGTCTCCTAAAGAGAAATTCAATCATGTGATTATAAAGAAGTGAAAGTAGAAACCAATAGTTCTCTAAGAAGCCACAACAAAGCAAAGAGGAAAAGCCTTGGAAAAAATTTTTCTTGATATTTTCGTGACCTGAGTCCTCCTTCTTGATACGAACACACTAAATTGCCTCATTCTTCTTTGCCTAGGGTGCATGGCTATAACACCTTAGAGATCTATCTGAATCATTATTCATTTCTCTATATTACCCTTGAATAATGTATCATGAAAAATACATATGGATTCTGTGTTGGGTTTATGCACACTGGAAAAAATGACACTTTAAAGTGAGGTCTTGGGTGTGCAAGGCAGCTCTGAACAAAAGAAGTATATTGATTTTAACATGAACCTATAATTTTATTCATGCCTGTCAAGTGTCATGCTTCTCGGTCTAGATCTGAATTATTGTGGTATTTTATATGCATTAATAATCAATATGCAGATGTGGACTTGCGCTAACTTTAACTACATTTCAATTTTTGGCTGTCGGAATTAAGCTACTGAGGCCGCCCCCCCCCCCTAAAAAAAAATCAGAAAATAATGGTCCATTTCATTGTTTTCCATCATTAAGCCCCCCTAAGTTGCAGTTACTTTTGCTGGCTCATCTCTGCTCTATCTTATAATACAATTTAAAATCAAAGGCTAAGTAGCAACATGACCTTTCAAGTTTAGTCTCACCATTGATTTTTCAAGTAAACTTCAAGATATTCCAGTGCCACAGTAAACTTGAATTTAAATGCAGGTTTTCCAACGCTGGGTATCTTTTTCGAAGCCAAGGCCATACTAGTCAATCTAAAATCACCAGAAGATTTTAATAAATTCTTTATCCGGATAAGCAAGGTCTTCAAAGCTCAGCTTCAAAAAATACCAACATTTATCGAAGAATCAAGGTTGGGGACTCCGGGGAATTTAGGAATATAACGCAGGGTTAGAACAGTCCGTAATTTCCGACATTAGATGCTTTTCCTCAGGCGTGAGTGTTTTCAAGAAGTTAAATTGTTTAAGCCTCGCCTTCCAGCGTACAAAGTTGAGAGTATCAAGTTGACAATATCCGTGATATTTCAGTCATTCCATTTTTAGCACTGATGAGTAATCTCGGTCTTGTTGATGTAATCCTTTCTGCATTTCTCCTGTTACGAAACTACGACAATCCCTGTCAGTTTTAGTCTGCATTTAAGTCCTTATAGAGAGAAAACAGCTCAGTCTAAATCACTTTCACTTCTTTTCACAGTTGGTCTACAATCTGCAATTCTTCAACTTTTTTATTGTTTAGAGGCTTAGGCCTTTGCCTGGCCTCCTTCCGGCTTCCTTAATCTAGCCTCCGTTTGAAAAGGTTTCTCTTTCACTTTCCATTCTTTTCCATTCTATTGTTCTTCAATCCTTTTCATCCGTGGTGATTTACATGATAAATGACAATTAGTTAATCAAGCCAATTGTCTTCTTGGCCCACATTAGTTATCTCCCAAATTTTTTCATTCAAAGGTGCAAAATTATTGAATTGCCTCCCAACTGATATAAAGCAAGCTTCCTTGCACTTTAGAACTTAGTAAAAAAATCGCGAAAAGAAAGAGGAACAGCCTATTATGCACCTTTTCAAACCAGTGATTCTACAACCATCCAAGAAGGTGACCTGTAATCTAAATTGCACAGAGATGCAGTTTTAGAAATCTCCGCAGCCGTTCGCAGCGCATCTTCGAGTAGGCTAGCCCGTGTGTAGGCTCAAAATGTTTAGAAATCTTTCCACATTAAAGTTCTAAGCAATTTCAAAGACAGCGAAATTCGCCATGTGATTTAAAGAAAGCTGAAATTCAAGAACCGCCTACAACGAAAAGTACACCCACGAAGATGTGCCCCCCAGTGACGTCACGAAATCATGGCAATTGCATTCCTTTTTCTTTGCCTAGGCCAAAGTTTAATCGAAGAAAACGAGATCTTGGCACCACATAAAAGACTTTAGATACGTAAATGTGTCTAACTTTCTGTTACTTTCAAAAGAAAACAGATTTGCCAAGTTACAAGCACTTGAAAATGGTTTAGTAGAGGCTTAGCAAACCCAAAAGGAATGTTTGTATGTGTTACCATATAGTGTTTTCATTTGTATGAACAATGCATTTTATTGTATCATATTGTGTGACTTATCTAATGATCTTTATAATCATATTGATGCTACACTATTAAAGACAAACATAAAGTAACTTTACAGATTTTTTAGGAGGCAAATCTTTCTCTACAAAAGGAACACGCGAGAAGCCTAGTGTTGATCAAATATGCATTACTTGACATTCTGAGCTGTTTTGGCTGCCAAACTAATGTTGTAGGGTCAGGCGGGAATCCATTCCCTAGGTTCTTTTGCATGTCACAACCATAATTTTGTTAATTATTATTAAGTTCTTATTTCTTTATAAAAAAAAACAACCCTAATCACAACTGCACATCGGATGCTAACTGAATCCACCACAATCAACAGACAGGCAAAAAAAAAATACACCAATAAACAGAATTCGAAATTCCATTCTCATTCTCAGATAATACTACTAAATTCAAAGTAAAACTTGCTTTATTTTCAAGGTTTACATCTTCCCAAGAAACGTGGATAAAAGCAAACATCTCTGATATGTTGGCGATTGAGCAGCCATGTTAAATATCTCTCCAATCCGAGGCCATAGCCTCCGTGGGGGCATGTGCCATATTTTCTCTACAATAAATGATGATAAAAGGTTGCTGTTGTTGTGCAAGATCTCAAAACGCAACATGGGACTATTGTGGAAAGTCATAATAAGAATAAATTTATCCAAAAACGCAGTGACGTGCGGTTTTCACGGATGCGTAGAAATAGACGAAATTCCAGTACCTTGAGTAGAAATAATAACTGATTTTTCGGGCCTAGCCCTTCATCAAAGTGACGGTTAAAGTTTAAATATAACATATATACACTATTATACACTTATTTCATTTTGTCTTATTATTTTTTTCATCTTATATACTCTATATACACACTATTTTTAAACTTCAACCGTCACTTTGATAAAGACCTAGACCCGAAGCATCAGTGATTATTTCTACTCAAGGTTCTGGATTATCTTTCGCCTATTCCTGTGATAAGTCTATTTTGATACAGTAAGCACCCAAAGGTTAAGATAAATTGAAGAAAAACAGAAAAACCTCATATTGAAAATGAATATGTTACCTGGTCTGTGTACCAATAATAAGGACTTGGGTCAATTTCTTCTCTCTTGTAACCTTCCATTAGCTCATCCTAGGAAAAGAGGTTGATGAAAAATTAATAGGCTTTGCCAGCACTCAGAAATATTCCAATCGAACCTTGCTGGGAAAATATAAATCATTGGATTTATACATTTGTTCGTTTTATTCTGAAAAAGGCAAATAATATCCACTAATAGAATGATGGAGCGGTTTCAACTTTTCTCCGTCGTTCTTAATCGTGAAAACGAACAGACATAGCAACCAGTCACTACATTTTACAGGCTTTATAAAAGGAAGAAGAAATATCATTGAACTTCAACAACAAAGAGAGCGAAAAAACATATTGAGGCATTATATTTGAGAAAACAACATCGGCAAAAAGAAAGGACCATCTGTATAAAATGTGGAAAAGAAAGCAGCGAATAATGAAGACACCAAAAAAAAATTAATAATAAATCAAAGAGCACAAATACTGGAGGCGCCGATTTGAAGGCAAGGCGACACCTCACTGTCAAGGCAACACGTCACTGACAAGGCGACACGTCACTAACAAGGCGACACGTCACTAACAAGGCGACACGTCACTGGCAAGGCGACACGTCACTGACAAGGCGACACGTCACTAACAAGGCGACACGTCACTGACAAGGCGACACGTCACTAACAAGGCGACCCGTCACTGACAAGGCAACACGTCACTTTCAAGGCAACACGTCACTGACATAGCAACACGTCACTAACAAGGCGACACGTCACTATCAAGGCGCCACGTCACTGGCAAGTCGACACGTCAATAACAAGGCGACACGTCATTGACAAGTCGACATGTCACTGACAAGGCAACACGTCACTGACAAGGCGACACGTCACTAACAAGGCGACACGTCACTGACAAGGCAACACGTCACTTTCAAGGCAACACGTCACTGACATAGCAACACGTCACTAACAAGGCGACACGTCACTATCAAGGCGCCACGTCACTGGCAAGTCGACACGTCAATAACAAGGCGACACGTCATTGACAAGTCGACATGTCACTGACAAGGCAACACGTCACTGACAAGGCGACACGTCACTAACAAGGCGACACGTCACTAACAAGGCGACACGTCACTGAAAAGACTTTATTCACGATTAGATTTCAGACAAACCTAAACACAGCCTAACAGAACAACAGCATTTTGTTCCTTTCATTTGTTTGCCTTGCTTAAGTTGTTCCTTTTTGTGTGGTATAGTTGATAGAGTATTGTGAATAAAAAAGAGTACAACAATTATAAATCTTAGGTTTTGAATACAATTTTTAACATATATTATATTTACTCATATATTTTATCTATTTATCTCTACTCACATAATTGTGCATCCTCATTGAGCCACCAACAATTTCACCAACATTTGGCATAAGCACATCAACCTGACAGGAATAAAAACAGATTTGATTGGTGAGTCACAATGATTGATTATAATCATGTACATCTAAAGATTAATCGAGGTAAATCACGGAAAAATAAACTCAACCACAGAATAATAATTAAATTAATCAAGCAAAATCTATTACTCACAAAATAATATCCTTACTTAATGACAAAATAATCAAAGCCAATTGATTAACCAAACACTGATTAATCAAGCATGGATTGATTAATGGTAATGGTCGGTAATGGTGGGGATTAATTTCTTTTCTAGAAAGACAGATTAGAAACCACCCAGAAAAAGAACACAAATGGAACACAAAATGAAGCAAGCTGAGTTATTCAGCTCTACATAAATAGGCCCTAAACGATAAAGATTTGGATCAGAAGTGAAATTTTGATATGATTCACTTACAGATTCGGTCAAGCGTTGATCTTCTGGACAGCGTTGCATGTAAAAGGATTTTATCTCAACAGGAAATC
>WUAR02584911.1:0-11736 GCA_015164055.2 Chrysaora achlyos | reverse complement strand
ATGATTCGTGACCAATTTATCGAAAAGACAATACATCAAAGAATTCGTGAGAGATTGTTATTGGAAACTTATGCGTTAGATAAAGCTATTGGAATTGCAAGACAACTCGAAAGCGGGATGAAAGAAGCAAAGTTGTTGTCGGAATCTAAAGTAGAAAGTAAAGATTATGCGAAAAGAATACAAGTTGTTAGTTTAAAAAATAGTTTGAGTAAAGTAGCTAACTCAAAAATGTCTTTGCTGTGGACTGGGTCACTTTGCAAAAAAACCCTAACTGTCCAGCTCTAAATGCAATATGTAGGAAATGCAACAAAAAGGGGCATTTTGAAAGAGTGTGCAGGTCTGTTAGCCAAATAAGGAGGATTTCTACAACTGCCAATAATGAAGACATGGATAAGTTTTCTTCACCTCAAATTTTGAAAGTTGAGGATCAACCCAACAAAATGCCATATCTTAATTGCCAAGTTCTTGTCAATGGAGAACCTTTGTTTATGGTTATAGATACTGGTGCAGCTGTCTCAATATTGAATGAAAAACTTTACAAGAGAGATTTTTCTGAATTCAGGCTCAAACCAGCAACAGTGAACCTGGTGAATTATGACCATTCAAACCTAGAGGTTAAGGGGTGCTCAATACTTCCCTTACATATAATGACAAAACGATAGATTGCAATCTTAACGTAGCAAGTGGGCCATGTTTGCTGGGATTAGACATATTTAAAGCATTAGGGTTACAGATAGAATCAAAGGGAGTCCAAACTGTTAAAATGGATGATACGGAAGGATTGCTACAAGAGTTTGATCAGCTGTTTGAAGGAATAGGCTGTGCAACTAAGTTTCAACATCGCTCTGAGCTACTCTCAGATGCAGTTCCAGTAACTCATAAGGCAAGGCCCGTACCATTTGCTCTTCAAGAGGAACTTGATCAGGAAATCAATGCACTACTTGATGAAGGAATTATCGAGAAAATTGGTACTGCTGATTGGATTAATCCAATTGTCCTGAGCAAGTGAAAAATGGAAAAATACGTCTATGTGTAGATTTGAGATCGGTAAATCAAAACATTCTGCAAATGAAATCCACTTCCAAATATTGAAACACTGCTCGATTCAGTAAAAGATGCCAATTATGCAACAAAGTTAGATTTAAAGTCAGCGTACTACCAGCACCAGCTTCCCCTTCATGAGGATGCAAAGAAATCGATGGCTTTTGCTACTCTTAGGAAACTTCAGGTATTACAGGGGGACATTTGGCTTAAGTGATATGCATGGATCTTTCAAAGAATGATGGATATTATTCTGGCAAGATGCAAAGGCGCATTGTGGTTTCTTGATGACATCATAATTGCTAGTGCTACAAATATATGCGCTGTAATATTTGCAATATTAATGCGGCAATATTTAGTTGATGCAAACACCAAGATCAAAGACAATGACCTACACTGCATCGTACGATGACACAAAGTCAACGATTCCTATGTTGTGCCGTGCAACATCTACCTGCTTGCAAATTATGATGGTCTATAAGTCTGCACCACAGTCAAAAGCATAAGGTATAGTCTAGTGTATATCGCCCTGGTGCAACATCTTTTATTATCTAAGAACAATAGATGGAGAAAAAGTTCCTACTCTCAAAGCGGCAGCTAAGGCAATGGCACAGCAATATCGTTGCCTAGAAGAAGCAATACACATGCAAATGATCCTACAAATGAGTGAATTATTTGCTATAATTCTTGGTTTTGTGAACCAATCCGATGAAATTTCACTGTTCAATGACTTCCAACAAGCCATGTCGAAAGATTTTCTTCACGCAGAACAGTTATGCCTAAATGATCCCACGATCACTCATGCAGAAAGACACATGTAAATCTGTATATATTTCATCAACAAAGAGTTGAATCAAAGAAGAGTTTCATCTCTAGACTTTAATTTTCCTCGATATCCAAATAACTTTACCCACCGGACCAAAACACTGTAATTATTGATGTTGAATCAGAGCAACATCATGGTCAGAAAGTATTTGGCCAACTGAATACTAAGCAGCAAGACATTATTGACACTATTCTGAATGCAATTCAAACACAATCAAACAACAACTGCTACTATATTGATGGATCTGGTGGCACAGGTAAAACGTTCCTCTACAACACGACAGTACACATATTACGCGGAAGTGAAATCAGTTGCTGTTTCAGGTATTGCAAGCACCACTACAGCTCATTCAATAATTATGCTACCGATACCATTTCTTCCACAGTCAACGTGCAAAAGAGGAACTATTAAAGCATATCCTATCAGCAACCGTCTTTATCTGGGATGAAGGATCCATGATTCCAGCTGAAGCCTTGAAAGCCTTGACAAGATCACCCTCACCATTTGGGGGTATAATTTTTATTTTTAGTGAATTTTTGTCAGGTTTTTCCTGTTGTTCAACATGGCAGCAGAAAAATGATCATAAATGCCTGCGTCAAAAGCTCCCCATTAGTCCACACATAAAATAGTTCCAACTTACGACAAACTAGAGAGCTGCACACGATGCCAACTACAGCTAATTCATAGGATAGCTCCTTCGCATCGGCAATAGAACAGAGCTGTTTTTAGATGAAAATGAGGAAACTTCTCTTCCTGCATCAGCTTCCATATTATAAAATTTAATCACAACGTTGATCTATTACGTATTTCCTGAAGGTCCAAACACTGACCCAGAATAAATGCCCAGTCGATATTGCCTAGCACCAAAATGAAAAAATGACAATACACATGTTATTAGTTACTTGGTAGTCAAAGCTCTACCTGGTGACACAACAACCTACCTAAGCATTGATTAAATTACAACTGATGATGAAGACGAAGCTGCTGCCTACCCTATAGAATTAGAACACTTTAACACCAAGTGGAATGCCACTCCATAAACTCGAGCTAAAGGTAAAATATTATTTGCATCACTATATTGATAAACTTTGTTACTCAAAACGATAATCATGCCCTTTAATTTGATATGTCTAGGTTCCCCTATTTCAACTCCAGTCTCGACATTTCACTTATTTACTTTCATTTTCAACGGTATTTCCCCAGGTAGGAGCAACAATCATCGTATTGCGCAATCTCAACCCAATGAAAGGTCAGTGCAACGGAACGGAAGATTGAATTTTCTTCAATTGCAGCCCCGTCAAATCGTTGCAAAATTCATCAGCAACCAGTACTGAGGACAAATAATCCTAATTCCAAAAATAACACTGGCACCGGGCTCACTTCGACTATCCAAAAAGCAGCCCCCATACGCCTTGCCTAATGTCCAACAATCAGCAAGGCTCAAGGTTAGTAATTAATGCGATACAATTCTCTACCTTGCCCTATTCTATATTCTTAATGAAAGCATGTCAATCAAAGAGAATCTGATCCATTCGGCCACGCCTCTAGCAGAATTCGATATTTAGCCCAAATGTTTTGCACAGTACATTTTGCAATACCTAAATTTCGAGAACGCCGCAAAATATTTTTAATATCTCGACTAATGTGTTTTCGTCCAAACAACAACAAGTTGATTATATTTAAAAACCCCTCACTTGCAACATCACTTGATGGCATTAAAATTGTCACCGAAAATGGATAAAACACAGCAAACATCATCTCATGAGAAGTTTTGCGCTAAATCATATCATTATCAGTTGTTTTTTTACTATAATTGACTATACTATAAAAGTCCATTTTCATATAGGCAAGTCTCTATTTAGCCCCCCCCCCCCACTTTAGATTTGCCATCAAATATAAAAAAAAGGGAAGAAAGGCATAATCGTCTCTAACTTTCATATTTATATTATATCTAAATAAACCTGACCCTCTTATCGCAGATGGATTTATGTAAAAATTTATCCTTCAGAAGTCACGTTGGCGTCCTTTCTAAATACCGAATTCATAATTCTTCATTCCAATAAACACTAACAATTTATGATCTTCCCACTTTATCCTTACTTCATATTTTCATTCTTCCGAAAACACTTCAACAATCGCAGACAGGACTTACGCCAGCCAGTAACTGCAATGAACAAGCCGCCTGACTTCCCTGCTACCAATCAATATTGTCAGCCGCTAACAAAGCTATAACAGTTGAATTCCATGACAATGCACAACACAGACAGCAGTGAGGCCAACCGACACACCCAGAAGCCGCGATGAAGAAACCCGGCTCGTTTCCTTTTTGGATCAATGTTTTCAGCAATTACAAAGCAAGCAATAAATGTTAACACTCTTAAACGAGATCGCACATGAATAACAAAAAAGCTCAAGGCGCAAAAAAAAAAACAGAGAAAAGCAAAGGGTTCCACCGGGAAATCAAAGGGCAACCTCAAACACGGGCAATCCCTTTACGCGGGGTTCGAGCTTACATGTGTAGACTTGGAATTAAAATCGCTATATTATTGAATTGACATCTGCTCAGAACTAAATTGCCCAACAATAGCTATAGAAAAAATATTTTGCAATCATTAACAATGTGAGACAGGACTGCCCTCTCTCTCCGGGAGCAGTGGTAAACTATTTATAAACATTATGTAATCGCTTTTGAATATTCTGTCGCACTGTATGATGCAATCGTTACATTTTCGTTGTGCAATTGTTGCACCATCATGATGCAACGTAGGGCCCATATATATATATATGTGTGGTTTGTAATTACTTTGTTGCCGTTAGTATTTGACGAGCGAGTTGCTATTGCCGGTTTGTTATAGCCGTAGCCGTTCAGAATTTGTCGTCAACATAAAATATTCGCTCCACCACTGCCTCACTGATCAGTGTTGTAAGGCAAGATGATGCATAATTTGCATTGGGTTCAAAAGGCTACTCTCTGAGGAGATTCGTATATTAACCTACACCTGATCAATTTAGAATTGCCTCTTTTTATATATTTATAATTACGTTGTCTGTTCTGACCAATGTGAATGAAATAAATCAACAAGACTCTACAGAGAAACACATAGAGTATCCATAAAGAAGTATTGGAAAGAATTTAAAGACAGTAACATAAAACATATATTATCAGGAAATGTTCCGAAATTGCCAAAAAATAACCAAAAGTGAGACAGTTACGGTTAACCCAGGCTAAACTACGTCTAACAGACATTTATCAACGACTAACTCACTATGGCACCCTGTCTTATTTTTGAGAGGTGACCTCAGTGAATTTGCTTTTTACATATAGATTGGGTATAGTTTTTGTATGTAAAAGTTTTGTTTTCTACAGTTGCGTGAGTTCTACATATGGTGAACACAGATAAAAATTTAACTTTTCGACAACGTATGGTGACAAGTGTGAAGACGAAGCCTCGGAATAGGACGAGCATGAAGCTTTTGAAATTGATTGTAAGGATAAGATTGATTTACATTTCGGAGAAAGGTGCTGCAAAGATTCGTTGCAACTCCAAGAATGCTTGTACTACTCAGCAGGTCAAACATGGTCAAGCCAAATGTAACAGATATCAGAATCCGGTTTATTGTAGGCCCACTCGACCACGTGCTAGTCTTGGGACGTTTGCTTCTTCCAATCACTTGTACAAATTTGTACATCCTTAAAAGCTTGACGTTGGTTCGTTTTTTCCATCCTTCGCATCCCTGTTATTTTTCTTCTTTTCTCTTCCTTCTCTGTCTGTTCTTCCAGCCGGCGATCTTTATTTTTCCCGTCGGAGTGGAGCATTGCCGTGCGGAAATTTGTTTTCTTGGAATCACCTATCTTTTGCAGGCAAGTTGTTAAGGGCATGGCATGGTGATGCACAAAAAGCCCGGTTTTTCCGGCGTAATACAGTTTTTTGGAGAGCAGCATTAACAACATAGAAGCACATAGAAGGCATAACGAACACGGAAAACAGACCTAGTAGCTATCGAAATATGTTCTGGACTTCTCCAAATAAGGTAACCTGCCCTGACGTCAAGAGTGCCTTCGTGAAATCGTGACTTTCGAGACTTTTTTGTGCTAATTAACGACTGTAAAATAGTGATTTTTTTATTGCGTTATTATTTTGTCTACTATTAGGAAACACCCTGAAAAGCACCCAAGTTCGCTCCTGGTCCATGCATATTTTTTGTTATCGAGCATTGTTATTTCCGGATAGATTAATCTGCTAGATAAATCATAAAATGTAAGACATGTGGAATGTGTTTGTTTTGTAAGAACAGTTTGACTAAGCTCCTTTCATTACTTTTGTCCTTCCGTTGGAAACTGTTCCGCATTTAGGGGAGGGTAATTGTTCTTTAAAACGAGCAATAGTTTAATCAAGTATCAATTTGTTTATGAAATGTGACGAAGAATGTTTTTTAGCGCTTTTCAAACTATTTGCCGAACATTTTAAATGATCTAGTATTGTCCCAATTTGAAGCACTTTTAATAACCTCAAATCTTGGCACCTCTACTTCAGTTGTTTCCCACAAATTGGAATTATGGCACCTGACATTATTAGGTATGCCAGACCCTGATATAGCATGTTTTGCAACCCAGTATTTGAACATTTTTGGGGTGCCACTTTGCCGCGATTTATATATTATAACGACAATGAAACTCTCAGTTTATCGTATTTTCTGATTAATAACAACATAAACAAAACTTTTAACTCGCGTTCTTATCACTGCAAAACTCCTCTCGCAATCTCAGGTTACATAACATAAAAACTTCAAAAGTCAGTCAATACTTCGGCGGTAATTCCTATTCAGCAATCACGGGGGTTATTGTTTCCGACATTCTCTAAGAACTATGGCGTACAGTTCCATAGACCTATTTATATTTATGTTACCTCCCAGGGTCCCTCGGAATACCTTGCGCAGACTTTCAACCAATCATCGAGCTCTCTGCTGAATTAATTAAGCTTGCAAACTTGCTGAAACAAAGGGAAAATACAAAGAGAAAAAAGCTGCGTATTTTCTGCAAGATTTGAAACTGCTGTGCTGTAGTAATATCCAAACTCGCTTTGGTTTCTTCACCTCAAGAGGATAAACTGTGAAGCCATTGAGCTTACTTCTCTGGGGAGAACTGTTACATAATATTAGAACCAAGAAAACAGAGCAAAACTAGTCAGAAGAAAATTTTACTAATATTTTAGATTAGTTTAGTGAGTTTGATATGATAACTGTTAGGTAGGCCCTACCGCCTACCGGTGATATTTCATACCCAGAATCATTGAATTTAGAGGCCTTGGCTGGGTATTTTTAAATAAAGTCTGTGATATAATCTTTTAGTCTGCTGTGATAAAAGTTGTGATCATGTTTGATTCGACGTAATGGTATAAAAGGTTAGTTGGTATGCGTAATTTTTCTTTCTCACATGGTAATGTAATTGGCGGCTAGGTCATAGCCATGGCATGGTCGGAATAGGAAAGTGCTGTACAACCCCAAAGAGTAGTAAACCAATATCTTTATCCAAATACACTAAGCTTGAGACCTTTAGCTCTCTCAAAATATTATATAGAGTTCTTTAAATTATAATGCCTTTATGCATTCACATCTCGATATCTAATAACAATCTCATACCTTTACTGAATAATTTGGATGGTTGTTTTTGTTTTTATAATTTTTCCATCAAAATTTTCTGACGTAGAAAAGTATGAAGCATCCAAATAAAATTGTTAAGGTTGGAGAACAGCAATCTTTCACAACAACGCTTATTAATAATAGCATATTGAACGTGTTCATTGCATTATAATGTATCTGTTTTTTTCTGTAACACAATAAAACGTTTTAAGGCCTATAACAGCTTGCCAATTATATTTGGCTGTTTTTCAATAGTTTGAATATTTTGATTTTCAAAATAGGGGCGTTTTCCAACGTTCTAAAAGGCGTGGTCTTGAATTTTTTCCGGATGCATGCCCCCGGACCCCCCACAACTTCGCTTCGCCCCCTATGAATACCCAGTCCTAAAAATCACGGACTGTTTTTCATTAGCAATAGAAGTCTTAGCCAACATTATCTTTCTCTTATAGTCTTCTCGTTCGGCTTTTCTTGTCCTGTAGTTGACCTTATTGCCACGTTTGTTATGCGTTGTTGCCAGCAGATTTTAAAAATTCTTCACATCTTCAGACATTTTTTGTGAAATTTGTCTAGTTCTTTCTTTTGCTGGTCTGTTATGTCTCTGACCCATAGTACACAACTGAAATAACGTAAGCGTTATAGATGTTCATTTTACCCCTTAGATGGATGTTCTTGCCCCTCCAGATCTCCAACAGACGGCTAAAAGCAACTGCTGCTAAATTAGTCTTCTCTTCATTTTTCTTCCCTATCCCGCCAGACTGCAATATTGCTTCCTAGATAGACAAAATCTGATACATCTTCTAGTTGCTCACCTCTTAGGTTCACCGGTAAGAAAGGCCTTTCTCCTCGCACCAAAAATACTATGCTTTTCTTAACTCGTTCACAGTTCTACGGTAAGGGGAAAACGGTGGCGTGGCAAGGAAGTCTTTCACTCCTGTTTCTGAAGCCTTTCTGTATGTCCTAAACCGGCCATTTGATCCGATCCTAGTTGAATCCCAAAAATTCAAGTTAATGGAGCAATTCACTTGTGTTCTTTTTTCAAGAGAAACTGGCCATATCTAATGTGAATGAGCCTAGACAAGATTTGTTTCAAGGAAGGAAAATTCGATAGAAAGTCCTCCAGCAACGCAAGTAAATAAATTTTGTACCAGACATTAATTACAAAACGATAATAGTTACATATGACAAACACTAGGCTTTAATGATTTGCTAGTATCACAAAGCAAAATTAAGGTCATGTGTCTAGAATTTGTGGTCTTTTTTGGAATAACCTCCTTAGCGACTGAAGAGAATGCTATAGAAAGAGTAGTTTTAACAAAACGTTTTCCCAGTTTCATACAAATGTGACTTATACAAAGTTAATCACGTTTAAGAGGTCTCTGCTGCAGGAAGTCCATTTGATTGGACAACTCACATGTGAATCCGTGATTCATGGGTACTTTTATTGGGGGGGGGGGGCTCTAGAAGTAAATAATCCCTTTAGTTATATATTTCAGGCTTCACTACTACAACATTGCAAAATAAGTACTTATCAGGAAAGTGTGTGGGTTATGAGCATGAGTTCAATTCAAAATGTTTTACCGTCCTTAAATCATGGACAGTAATTTACCGGGACAACGAGGCAGCATTTTTGGTCAGAACTACCAGAAGAAAGCAAAGCATGTAAAGAGCTGCTTAAATGTGGCTGTAAGGCTCTTGATATTAGCTTGCAAAGATAAAACTGTTGACTTGCCGGGTTGCCATGCACTATTCTATGCCGATGTAGTGCGCCATGTCAAAACTCCGACAACTAGATCCTTGGTTTGTTGTTTCTTGTAGAAGACTACAGCCGTAATGTTGTATTTTACAGCCCAGTTTTGTAAGGTAGCATAAACGATTTTAAAAGTTGTCCAGGAACCAAATCAATTCTCAATAATAATCTCTCTAGCTACTTTACCACATTCCATTAATCCAAAAATAACAACACAAACGCCACTAATCCATTAACACCAACATTCAAACATCAAAGACAATTATAACATAGAGACAACACCTAATTAACTCACATCACTCACATACCTCTCTAATGCACTCTTAAAACATAAAACATAAAACCAGACATTAAACCCTGAAAATCTAAACCCAATACAAAATACAAACCAACACAACACTCCTCCCCCCTTAAAAAGAACGATTACACGGATTAGGCTAAAAACGGTAATGATTAATTATAGCAAGTAAGCTGCAACAGAACAATATATTTTTTTTTATGTATTTTTTTTTAATACTGCAGTTAATTCAGCAAAGTTCAGTTACTTCGCGAGTTCAAGGATAACAGCATTGCTGTATACTTGTCCAAGAATATTTCGAGGCCTAAGATTGTATCTGCATACAGGTTCTACTGTCTCATCATCACTGTCAAAATCACTATCTGAATAAGCAGGAACAGGTTCTTTTGCATCTGAAGCATTCTCTATCGAGTTGTAGATGATCCAAATCAGTTTTCATATCTTTGCTAAAAATCAGCATATCGTCGAAATAACAAGCAACAAACTTCTCTGTGTCTTCTAGAACTCCCTTCATTGCAGCTGCAAACGTAAACGGTGCGCCAGCAAGTCCAAAAGGCAACTTTTTCCACTCATATTTGGCATTTGGATGAGCAAAAGCAGTCTTATGTCTATCTTTTTCAGCAACATCAATGTGAAAATAACCACTTTTGAAATCCAATACAGAAAAGACTTTTGCATCATTCAGCTTGTCGAGCAGCTCGTCAATTCTAGGTATAGGAAATGTGGCGGGAATTGTTCTAAAATTCAACGCACGGTAGTCTACACACATTCGCAAAGTCCCATCTTTTTTCTTCACAGTTACAATCGGGGAACCCAATGAAGATCGTGACTTTTCTATTATCTCTTTCTCAAGTAAATCTTGGATTTGCTTTTGAATTTCCTCTCTTTGAGAATATGGCAATCTGCGTGCTGGTAATGATATTGGCGTGTTGTCACTCAGATTTACTTCGTGTTCGATCTCTACCCCATGTTTTGCTTCTTGTGCCTGATCTTCATATTCTTTCAACATCTTTGTGGCTTTCTCTTGAATATCAGGCTCTAAATGACGAAAATCAAACTCAAATTTGCTCTCTTTGCCATCAAGCTTTTGACAAGCAGCTGCAACCCCTGATGTTGCCATTTTAGCTTCCTCTATAGCAACCAAGCTTCCTAAACTCTCTCCTTTCTCGAAACGAATTTCATCCTCAGTATTATTGATAACCGGCAGTTTCAAATGTATGGTGACTTTATCAAAAACAACATCTCCAACTTCAATGTCAATGTCACAGCTTTCAATAGGGTTAAACACAAATGGTGGCTCTTTAAAAACATTTGCTCCTGGATTTCTGACTTTTGAGTGCACCAATTTCAAAGTTTTTAATGGTACCACAGTTGTTTTGGCAACTTGAACATATGCCATATCAGAGGCTATTCTTTCTTTATAATACTTGATGGTGATATCTTTCTGCTCATCTGTAGGAATGAATGTAAGTTGGCTTTTCTGGTGATCACGGATTGCTCCTTTAAACTGTTGCTCAGTGTGCATCCCCAATTTGTTAGATGTTATCTTTTCAGATATTAAAATCGGTTGATATTCCAACATATATTTCGACCCATCTTCTCTTGTGAATGTTATATTCAAAAATGCAACACCTTGAAAATTAAATCGTTTGCCTGATACACTGATACCTGCTTTATCAACGGGTGCCAGGGGTGGTTTGAAAGCCAACTTCTCAAAAGACTTTTTTGTGAGCATAGAATATGCACTGCCGGGGTCATACAGCATTCTAACTTTGTTCCTCCAACCTCAGCTGCTACCATAATGCGCGGTACAGTTTCAAGTTCAACTGAATTTCCTTGTCTATTGATGTTCGCTGTTGTATCTCCTGCTGAGATGTTTACCCCGTTCTGTGCTCCATCTGTGCTTGTTTTTGGCGGGCTTCGGTAGACTTTTGCCACATGGCCTTTTTTTCTACAATTAAAACATGTTTTCAAGCGAAAACAGCGGTCAGCCGTGTGTCCGTTTTACCACAATGATTACGCGATAAAAGATTTCTATTACCTCTGTAGTTTCCAGTTGACGGGTGTGTAAAAGATTCGAGTTTTATTTGCATGTTTTCTAACATCGTTTCTAGTCTGTCCAAACGGCTGTCCGAAGATGAATAAGCTGCAGCAGCGGCTCTGACATCACTAACATGGGCGGTT
>WUAR02584689.1:0-11760 GCA_015164055.2 Chrysaora achlyos | reverse complement strand
TAACACTCAGTTGATATGCGAGCTTTGACGGCAAATCAATGGAAATAGCTTCTATGTTGATGAATCCTCGATTGCTTTCAGTGATATAAATTATTTAAAATTTAAATTGTTGCTTAGGTTTTCTCCTGTAGTACAATACGTTGCTTATATTTTTAGGCCTTCTACATCTAGGTTGCTTATAAGCGGTTGCTTATAAAAAAAACTGCGTGTACTGCCAGTTGACGCACTGAGAAAGGTAAAACCTGAGCTCCTCAAACTCGCCCCTAGGGTAAACCCTCGCCCCACAATCTGACGCGTGATACTTTTATAAACCAGAGAGACGCCCAAAACCCAAATATGGCAATCGGAATTCAGTAAAAATTTTATAAGCCTCCAACCAACATAGGCAAATGTTGTGTTTGGCCTAAGTTGTGACTTTGTTTACATTTTACATCAACCAATCAAGCTACATTGGTTTTATCACGAGGTCAGAATTGCTGCACATTGATTGGCTATATTCAAAAAATATAAACAAACGAATTGGTGAATGAAATACAAAATTTGCCTATGTTTCTCCCACCGTGAAAAGATAATTATTTAGGGCTTGGGTGTTAAGAACCCGTTTCACTGCCGGGGGTAAAGAGTTGAACCACCAAAAACGGGGAATTTTAGGCTCGAAAATTCCATTCTTATTAAAACCCAGTGGTCTTAAATGTGGAGTAACAATATAAAACTGAGGGGAAGGGTTAGTGACGGCATATTGACCTACTACAGTTATGTAAGAATGTTTGCGTTTCTTCGTTATGGCTATGGTTAGACTTTAGAGACATCCAGTGCTGCAACAATAAAAATAATGTCTAAATTCTCAATTGATCATCAATCTAAAATACTCCAAGTATATTAGTCCATAGTCATAATTAGTCAACGCGAACAACATAATTGCCAGGAAATAGTCCCTTACGACCGTCTTCTGAAACGCCGTCCAACCATCCATCGTCATTTTCTTTGATGACAGACACGATTTCATTTTCCAGTAATTCCAACTCGTCATCTCTATCTTTTGTGTAATGATACAAAGCTTTTACTAAAATCAAATTGGGCATGTGTTATAATCATTTGAATCAGTTTATTGTAACTAAATAAACACTTTGAGAAATGTTGAAAAAAATGCACGAGAATGCAGAACGTGCTGGAAATGCTGACAGCAAAGTTTCAAGACATTTCAATTTGCTGAGACACAGAGTAGCAAATATGAAAGTACTCGTTTTAAAAAGCTGCACCTATATGTAACGTACAAAGAAAGAAGTTAGAGAAACGATTGCTGTTTAAAAATTAGGACTCTATTTCTTAATGGACTTTAAAAAAAATTCGTTTTCGTAGGCATTATAGCTACTCTGCCAGTTACATCTTTCTCAGGGCTAGAAAAAAGGTTTTTCTTCCTGGCAGCAAAAATTGAAAATCCAAATTTCCTGTGAACCTAGCCGAAATTTTCTGCAAGTAGCAATACATATGTAAGATGTTTCACTGGTGTATCCATGCGCTTATTGTATTAGGTAGTTAGGAGGTGTATGGGTATTTGAATAGTCATAGTAATATTAAGACGTCATTCAGACAGAAGGAATCACAGAAACTTCAAAACAGGAGAATAAACTTTATTTTAGAATTCCTGAGAATACCCTAGAAATTTCCTGTGAAATAATGACAAATTTCCTGCGAGTAAATTCGTCAAAAATTTCCTGGCAGCGCCGCTGCCGGCGGTGTCGGACATTTTCAAGCCCTGCCCCTCCCCCACCATCAAGAACATTAACAAATACATCTTTTGCCTAACTGCACTAATCCATAACTGTAACATTTTGGGTTTCTGGTGCACTTAAGTGATTTTTATTACACCAATAAATTTACAAATAAATCTGCATAGCAAGCTTCTATTTCTCAAAACAGGATTCTTGATCACTGATATGATTATAGAAAATAACAACCTTATTTTCATTCTTCAGGCTCAATAGTTTCTTAGAAGAAAGACAAGAAAAAATTCCAGTACCATGAATAAGAAACATACTGACGGTTCGGGCATAGCCCTTTATCAAAGTGCCAGGCCCGAAACGTGTAAATAGTTCCTTGCTTATAGGGGGTCTAAATTACAAATTTTAGGCTAACTGGTTCTTAAATTTTAGGTTCTTACTTGCGGGTTTCTACTGTGTTCATAAAAAAAAGTGTTTCTACTCACGAGTTGTGTCAAAACCTTGCGGAGGATACGGGAACACCCCTGGCAATTCTTGTAATTTCGAAGTGACGTCATCGTAGCGCGGAGATCCCGGGGAACCTTCTTGGGTAGAAGATTCCACATCGGTTGTCGCAGGTCCTTTTTCTGTTCGATTCCTACTGAATTAAGAAATTTAATACGAGGGTGAGAGGAATGAAATACACACATACATACATACAGGTCTTTTTTTGTTTGATTCCTACTGAATTATGAAATTTAATACGAGGGTGAGAGGAATGAAATACACACATACATACAGATACATACATACAGGTCCTTTTTCTGTTCGATTCCTACTGAATTATGAAATTTAATACCAGGGTGAGAGAAATGAAATACACAGATACTGGAGATACATCCAGACACATACATAGATACAAAAAATTGTACATTGTTAGTTTTCTTTGACTGGCTTCTCCCTGTTAACGTTTTTCCTTTGCAATATTGTTGCTTGCATTTAGCTATGAGACTGTCGCCAGAGTCTACAGTGAACCATAGCACAATTTTGGACGGAGAACTGTATGCGAGTAAAGTATTTCACAACAGGGTCAATGGGGATATGTAATTTATTTTTAATAATTTTTTTAGAGAAATTACTTGAAGTGCGAACGTTGTTTAACAGCTCAGAAATTCCCGCCCTAGTCCTGAGAGTTGCGACGTTTGAAACGGGGAGTTTCAGCAGAAGGAATTAAGTACGTCAGTTAATAGAGTATAAAATAATGTAATACGACATTTGAATCGGAGTCGTCCCAAGAGTCGCTCAACTGCCGCACAAAATAGAATTATATTCGTCGCATGAACGGTGCGACGTTTGAACAAGGCTTAACCTACCTGACAGGACTATTCGTGCATATGATGTATTCTGGTTCATCAGTGTAGGGATTTTGAAAACTGTAACAACTTGCTCTGAGAACCAGATATTCGCCATTTTTATGCCGGAATTTGAACTTCGCAGTTAACGGCTGTCCTTTTTGTGCCAGCACTAGGAAGAAAGAACACAAAAATTGCTTGAATTCGATAAAGGGCTATGCCTCAACGTCAGTGAAGTATCTCTAATCAATGTACAGGAATTTTTTCTCGCCTTTTTCTACTTATCCGTAAGTACCGCACGCCATTGCATTTTTGCATATTTCATTATTATTCGTACAAAACATTGTTATCCAAGAAAGAGAATAACATTTAAATCTATATTGACCTAAAGAGCACAAAGTAGCGAAAGAGATGGCAAACTAGTTCATCAATCTTTATTTTTTCAGTAAACTATGGATGAATAATTGTTTATTTCTTGTGGCCCTAACATTTATTATCAAGAGTAGGTCTAGAATCAGGCGGGTTCCTCTATTAGGCCATGTTCCTCCATTGCAATTTAGGTATACTGTTTATAGAAAGAACTTTTGAATTGCTCCAAAACAGCTGGCTCAGGATTAAAAATTAAACGTCGGAAAAAATGTCTTTAAGAGTTTCAAATCGGCAAAAACAGCAAAGCGACTTTTCCATCATATAGCATGCTTACGTGCTATAATTACTGAGCCTTCCTTTAAGAGAAAGAGGCGAATATCGGCAAATTCAGAGAATCACGAAAAGACGTATGTTCGTAGGGAAAATATTAAACTCAACACAAAGCATATTCCAAAACGTTCGTACCTTGTTTGAAATTACAAAACATCTCTTCTTGATTTTCTGGGTGGAAGAAATCATAACATATCTTTCCGAGCAGGTCAATTGGTTTATAACCTAGTATTTCCGTCACTCTGTAAGAAACAAAGAGTTTAGTTACTTTAATCAGTTGGGATAAGACTGTAAAATCTAAAAGCTTGGAAAAATGAAAACTTGAAAAATCTAGGCAAAGAGTATGTTTAGGATCGTACGTTTAAGACAGTCTGCCCTTTATTGTGTTCATCATTATTTTGGCTGCGTAAAGATTAATTTATTTAAGTGCATTGTCAGCACAACCAATCATTAATACAGTATCTTTTTAGAGCATTTGTTTCTAAGACATTGGGCAATATTTAGGTCTGGGATCAGTGAAATTGGTGGCCACGAAAATAAGAAAAACGGCCCAAGCTAGATTTAAGTTTTAAATTCTACAAAAAAAATTGAATAGAATTGAAGATGAGCCCAATACCGGACGGACAAACTTACTTGACAAAGAAATCATGTTCGAAACGTCGTGCTAATTTTTATCTTAATATTCATTGATACATCATTGTATAAACTATTTGCATTAATCAAACACATAAATTGATTATCAACACAAAAGGGGGGAGATTGCCTTAAAGAAAAATACTCACGCCTGGTCAACGAAACTGAACCTCCCATCCGTGGTCTGCCTCGTTATGAATTCGGTAGCCGGTGTAGTTTCCGTGTCCTTTGTGGTAGCCATGTTGGTAGACTGCATTCGCCCGATGCACACCAAGTAACAGCTACTGTCGCTCTGATCCATTTCTTGTCCCATTGCAGGAGAGAAACTCTGCGATAAAGATAAACCCATCGAATCAGGCCTAGAAATTCGCGCTATTATTTTTTCTTGATAAATGGGAAACGAGAGGCAAACTATTTCAAGGATACTGTCAATAACAGTTAATCACACCTGTTTGATAATAATGATTAAAAAATATCGCTATATTTTCAGACGTTTCGATCTAAACCTTTTTCAGTGACACTCTTAGAATTGATATAAGTTAGATATGGGAGCTCGTGATTAAGCAATTGTTAGATAAAAATGCATAATGAAGAAAAGAAGATCATTCTATAGTATTCCCTGTTTACGCTGATTTACCTAACCTGGGTTTGCTCCGGTTTAGAAATACCCCAGGCAAGATTTTTGTAGTGTAGACGAATCTAGCCGGGGTTCATCTAGGGTTAAACTAACCTAACTCTAGAGGTGGATTCGAACAGGGGCGTCGTTCTACGTTCGCTAGACAAGGTTCGCCCTTGGCTTGTGTTTACACTGCCATGGGTGCAAAAGGCAGTGCAAGCAAGACTAGCCAGCCATCAAAAAGGTTTTTTCACCGACATTTCCATAGAAAAGCGTTACATTATTGATTTGGGTTCACAGTGAGATAGAGAATTTTGGATCTAGATCTTTTTGGATACTACATGCAGCCATTAATCAAATTTGATGCTAAGCTAAAACTGACCATTCAAGAGATGATTCAGTTGTTTAGTTATTGAAGTACACTGAGGTATGTGTACCAGAAACGGAGGCCCCCCAGTCTCTCTGCAGCACCGTAAGACACCCGAGGCCTGTCATAACGTCTAGGAGGGTTAGAATTTTTAGGAATTTATCGAAGCATCTAATGTTCTCTGTGGCAGTACTGGGATGGTGTGCTTTTACAAAAACACTCGCACACAGCATTTTTGCAGGCAGAGGATGTAAAGCAAAATGGGGCTAACATTAGAGACAAGAATTTGCGACCTGACTTTCTCGTTGACAGTACTGGGACAGTTTGTTTTTACAAAACACTTGCACACAGCATTTTTGCAGGCAGGCGAGATCTCATAATTCACATGATCATTCAGGAGAACAAGCTTTTGCAAGGACAATGACAATGATGGGCCTCAAAATTCATTACTAGTCTGCGCTAGGCTCTGTCACATCCTTGTAAAAAGTTTACTACTATGGACTCCTGTAGAGCCAGGTCATTATTATAAACCTTATTTTTTGTAAATTTCATCATGGGTTGTAAGATTCGTTAGTATTCGTTCTAGGCTGATTAGGTTATGTTCTTGAAGCGGCATTTTATTTCCTTATATTAATCTCAAAGTAAAGGTTATAACAGGCTCAAGTTTTTAAAAAGAAAACAGGCAATCTCGCTAAGATCTTACCGGGACATAACCTGTGCAATGAACAAATGCATATTCCTCTCCGTTGTAAGCCTTTCTTTTCTCTTTGCATCGATTTTTTATTTCATTCATCCGGGAATCCGCATCATCCAAATCAACTTCAAATTTCCCGCATTTCATTCGAATTATGAAATTCCGTCTTGAACCAATTCCAAGTTTTCCTGCAAGACATTGAAGAAGTCAAAAAAATAAATTGCCGATTCTCTGCACTTCCAGGGAAAGGCACAAAGGAATGACGTGATGTGGTCACACAGGGGCGGGCAAGTACTGTAAATATATGATCCCATGTTTGTCCGAAGAGATTGGGAAAAATAACCGGTTCTTTTTTCACACACTACGTCTTGCCTGCCTAAAACAACCAGTTATTGGGAGAAAGGTGAAATTATCAAATAAGTCTACTTTTTCATCAACTTGTCACAAGTTATCAAATCAAAATCTTTCTTTTTACATGTAAACTGGTTCTACCTTTGTCCCAAAATATATGACAAAAAGACCAGTATCTCAAATTTTACACATAAGCGGTTCCACCTTTGTCCGTAAGATTTACGAAAAAAGGCCAGGATTCCAACTTTTGGTCGATTGGTCAAAACTACCGATTTTAGGACAAACATCGACAGCGGTAAATCAAGTTTTCCACCAAATAAATGAACTACCAGTTTTCGGACAAAGGTAGGACCATCGTACCCAGTGTGACCTGCCCGCCCTTGGCTCACATGAAGAGGAAGGAATTGGGTCGCACTGCTTAGATTACTCAGTAACACCTCTGCGCCCAGCGCATCAACCCATACTTTGCAAAGATAGCAAATTTATAAATCATTCAATCAACAAAAAATCTATAACTCGTTGATATTTAATAATATTGAGCCAGAATATAAAAATCTAAAAAGTGATGAAATTAGATTGTAGAAAATTATAGGCCTACATAAAATATACCTGGTACAGTCTCTTTTCTTACGCTTCCAGCTAAGAGAAAAAATCGAAGTTACTCTCGATTTTAAAAAACTGTCGTTAAAGTATGTGAATGGTTCATTGTTTAAAATATATTATGCTCCGACAAGCTTTATTCCTGGGTTACCCAAGATAGGAGATGTCTCTCAAATATAATGCATGCCTCTGAGATTTATAATGGATAGCAAAATATAGTTTGGTGAAGGTATAAAAATGTGATTTTAAATGGGATTAAAACGTTACCCATAGGCCTCGAATCGCGCATACGAGTTAACGCACTTATACAAACATACATCCAAACGAACATATACAGATACATGTATACATATTTTCATATCAGAGGTCCTCCTATTGGAGAACTAGTACCAAGAAGAAAAAGTGGTCAGTTGGGAAACAGACAAAACAAATATATAAAGATGGTGGACTGATGAGCTCCCCACAACAGGTTAAAAAAGAGCGTGGCAGTGGCCTCAACGAACACACAACCATAATAACTGTTTAAATATGTAGCTTGTTTTTCAAAAGGGACATCGAGTAGACATACTTTTAGGATCTAGAACCCTTGTGTCGTGTGTCATTTCCGTGCCCAGCTGATCCCGGACTTTCTCTCTGTCATCAGGGTGCACAAGATCATATATAGACTGATTCATCCACTCAATCTGAAAAATAAAAAAAAACATTTAAAGCTTAGGAGGTTTTACCAAATGAATCTAAAAAAAGATGAAAATAGAACAGAAACAAGACAAAACTTAGTGAAACAATTGGCACCAATGATCTGGGCCCCAGCCTTGCCACATGCAAAAGTTTAGTAGAAAGAGTGCAAGCCAAGAACTCTATATAAACAGAAGCACAAGACATTTTGCATTCCTGTTAATACGTTGTTTTACTTCCACTCTCTCCACTTCAATTATTGTTAAGAATCTTGCCAAATGTAAAAGTTAAAGAAATATTATAAAAACACACCAAAAACTCAATAGATATCTATAGAGGGGTCTTCTAGCTAATCAGCACAGCTGAACTAATCTAATCCTAATAATTATTATTATTGCAAGGAAAAGATTGGAAATGTCCAGTCATGTCAAAATAAACCAATAGTACTATTTTTTAACAAAAATCATATTTGCCTTTTATCACAAATAAAAAGTTTATGATATAAAAGATACAAAATAATTTCTAAGAAAAAAAGAATTGAGGAAAAACATTTGACATAAATTGGCTTACTTGTGACATATTAAGAACCGGAGTGATTGAATCAGATACGTAAACAACCGTCCCAGTGTTGCATGCAAGGACAAACAAGAACCCATCTGCTGCCTGGAAAATAAATAAATTCTAGATTACATATATTCATATATAGATGATTGTAATTTTATAATGGATTTTGGAACCAAAGAACTCAGTTGGATGCTATAAATCCTGCTTGCAATGGGTATCACCCAGAACTTCACATTAATTGGGTATTTTACACGCTGCCAAAATGCAATTGAGTATTTCCTGCGGGTTTCACAATGAAATCAAATTATTTTTCTTGATTCCAAGAACGTACATGGACAGACAACCTCTCATAGACAAACTCACTCGAGTCAGATGGTGATGAATAAGATTAGGCAATCCAATTTGTAATAAATCCTATAGTTAACTTTGTAAAAGTAAGATATTTGGTAAGCTTAGTTTTTCTAGTCCTGGATGATCTGACCTAAGGGAACATTGACTACCTGTCGTGGAATTGAGAGAGGCCCCTGGTAGTTGGGAAACTTGACAAAGTCTGGCAATCTAGAACTAAATTCCTTAGTTTACAGTGAAGAGAAATGCCATCCAAACCATAACATGGCAAATATTTTTACCATAGAAAATAATTCTATAATTAATTTAGCTAACATGCTTTATCACCAATTAGAGAATTATAGGAATGAGTGATTTAGACAAAAAAGATTACCTCTAACACAAGATGCTTCAATTCTTGGTCAGATAAAAATGAGGGTTTTGCACTGCCTTCAGTTGGAGGAGGAGAGCCACCTTGAAAATAAAATTAAATGAACATTTCAAAAATTGATCCTCATCTCAAAATATTATAGCTTTGTCATGACATAAACTTGAAGAATTTCAGAACAAAGAATTTCTTATGAAAACTTAGTTTTACCTCTTAGAGATTTTATATATGTCACAGCCATTTTAAGTATAGTCAGTTTATCTGGCTTCTTGGGCAATCCATTGCAGGAAGGCACCATGTCTGATAGTTCACTGATATAGGCATTCATTTTGTTTCTTCTCCGTCTTTCAATTTCACTGTGATTCTCCCTGTTACAAGAAAACATTGAGCTTTAAATATAGGCATATTTTGGATCACGGAACTAGTTCTTAGGCTTGGAATTTTGCAGGTTGTAAGATAGTCAAAAAAAAATTGGGGGCCCAATTGGCAATTTTCATACACCAAAATTGTACTTTTCACCACAAAAAGAGACACCAAAGCGACACTTTACTGACTAATGATGACCACCCATTGAAAGCTGCTTGTGCCTTGCATTTTCTTGGTATTGCATCATGAGGAAAAATTTATATCCTAAGAGACAAACTGCCAAAAATAATGGTAACAGAACATATTTATCAATTGTTAACTGCAAAGCATTGAGTCATGATCCTATTGAGTAGCAGCAGTAGTGTCACATAGACACATAGCCTATATTAATGACCCTACATGAATGGCAAGAATTTAACTTAATGAACACACAAGCAAATCTGTAATCTGTAACTTTCACAGCAGGTTTTTTGCTTATCAGTGACTTGAACACACAGTTTTTAGATGAGAACGCAGGCATCAACCAGTAAATAAGCTATCCCAGCACTAGAATCAGTAAATGGAGCAATCCTACCTTGCAAATCTTTCCTTTGATTGTTCTTTTGACTCATACCTGAAAGATAAAAGTCAAATTCATGTTAGAAACAAAAATTCCTTCTGGCTGACATTTTCTTCTTTTGCAAGAACTCAAATGTCTTTCTATAGTATCCCAAAAATGTCTCAGTCTTAAAAATTTTGTTTATACAACACCATGAATCTTAATTTCAATTTGGAATCAAACCTTTTATATGGAAATTATATTATAACATACAGGTGGAGTAATGGAATTTTTATCTGAGAAATAGGGACAAGAGACAGGGTTTTCTCCATATTTTGTCTTTTTGAAAGAATACAGCTATCTTCTATTATAATATACCTCTTTTATACCTTTTTCAAATGTTGATTCAAATAAAGGTCCTTAATCAAATAGTTCAGAATCTAATTCTATTCTAAAGCTTGGTTTCCACTATGAGTTAACATAAGTTAATTCGGTGAAAATTGTCATGTTGTGATGGGTAAAAAATTGTAAAATTTTTTTTTTAGTTTGTTCAATCCATCCCTTGCTATCTCATGTAATCTCAATGTAATTTGAAAATTACCTATGAGTTAATATTTATATTATATCAGAATTAACTCATGTTAACTCATAGTAGAAACCAAGCTTAATCATATATAAAAATATCAGATATACTTAGAAAGTTTCACTCCAGGACCATCCAGTGAAATCATTTCTGAGTCTTCTTCTACTTCTTCCCTGAAGCAAAACAAAGATCAAATAAGTTGCTTTAAAGTTGTTTAATTTATTTCACTTAATAATAGCACTATTATCTGCCTTTTATGTACATTTAGATTCGAAGGCTTGTCAATAACAAACCATATGTACATCTCTTGTCTCTACATGCATATGCCAACAATCTTTACTTTGATCCAAGTCATCTTAAATCTCAAGAGAAGTAAAATCTGCTGAAGATCTGAAAATAAGCTTTGTTCTAGAAGGAATGCCATTTTTTCTGGCAAATATAAATTTGTAGCTTTTCTTATCAAATGCAGTTCTTTATCTTTCCAGTCTATTCTTCAGCAAGAGGGTGCAAAGAAGCACTAACCTATAGGTTTCTTTCCATTACCATATAATAACTTGGCCATTATAACCAAAAATCCTTATCAATCACATGGTAATTGGTTCATTCCATCCTATATAGAGAGGATTCAGTCCAGCACATGGGTGAATGGAAAAGCCCAACAAATCCATTCTTGTTTGCATTGTCATGCAATTATAACTTATTTATGAAACTTTAATAACAAAACATATCAGGCAAACCTCATCCTGGTATCATTAAACTTATTACACATGTGCTTCCTGTAAGATCATAGTCCACAAGTTCTGCTTTGTTAGTTGTTCCTTCAGACAACTTCTCAAAAATCATTAGGTATCTCATGTGAATTGTTTTGACAATAAGAACAATAAGTAACTTTAGCCGTGAAAACCAATAAAGATACAAACGAAAGATTCTGGAAGAACTATAGAGTACTCCGGACAATCTGTGAATTCCTTCCTTCTCTAAATGTAACAGCGCACAACAGATTATGTACAGTACAGCATGGTTGTCTTGTGCTTGCACGACAGTACTTGACAAAACAGCAAACACGAAATTCAAGGTAAACATCTATTAAGGGAAAGCACTTTGTTTATTATTTATAAAAAAGAAATTAAGTTCATACTAACTCTTTAAAATTCTTAATTCTCTTGCGTAGTCGTCCACCTCTTTGTTGATCATCAAAATCGTCTGTTGGGTCTGAAAAACAACGAGAAGTTGCGAATCAAAATATCACGACCTTTGCATGGTCATGCAATCCAATTCCCCTCTCGAAAAATTTGTCACACACTCAA
>WUAR02584578.1:0-11766 GCA_015164055.2 Chrysaora achlyos | reverse complement strand
CTTTGACAAGTATTTGCCTCAAAGTTGACATTAACTGAGAAATCAAATAATCGGTTATGTTTTGTACCATGGGGACACGAGGGACCATTTTGTGTCTTGTTTGCAGTACCTGAAAGAGAACAAATAAAAGTAATGATATTTATATTCTTGATAAATCTGTCCACAAAGAAAATAAAAATTTATGTGAGATATCTGTTTAGAGAGAGTGTACATCGCTTAGTATTCGCGTGCATAGATGCTGCTAAAGTTCGCAATTTCAAATTTTCTCAAAGCTTTACTTTTTTATGATAAAGGTGCATAGCCTGAGATAGTTATCATATAAAAAATTACAACAACATTATAACAACTAACTTCAACAATTCAAAATAACTTTCAAAACATTATAAGCTAAATAGATATTAAATATTAAATATAAATAAATATAATAATAATAAAATAATATAGTAATAATGATAATAATAATATAATATAGTTATGGAAATAGTTATTCATTCATTGATAAATGAGCAAAATAGCCTTATACACAAAAAATAACAATAATTAACTAAACGAAATAGATTTGAGGAGTACACCATATTTTTTGCAACGTTATACGCTATACGCTGTACGTTTTAAGCATATTTTGACATTTACTGTTTATGTTTAAATTTTCATTTCTAGTATTTAAGGCTCATAATATTAGATTTGTGCCTGAAAAAACGGAATTTCATGTCAGGTTGATTGCGGTTGTATGCTTACCAGAATTGTTTTCGAAATCAAGACTAATATCCGCTTTCTTCAATGCAATGTGATAATTCTTGGCAAGATCGAACAGCAGGATGTTTAAGTGTTCTGTAAGAGAAGATAGAAGCATCAATATAGATCAATACTATCAGCTTCATGATCAATACTAACAGCTTCATTAGAGCTGAGTAGAAAAAAGGAAAAACAGATATAACATCATGCAGATCAATCATAGAAACGATAATCATAGAATCATAGAAACATAAAAACATTAAACAATCATATATTAATCAATTAATCAATTCGTTGAATCATAAAAGCATTAATTATTTACGTTTTCTGAAAGCTTTCAAAGAGCGATTTATCTTCAAATTAGCTACTTTGCATATTTTATGCTTTTTCACGTAAAACCTAAAAGAACATAACAGTCTAAATTTCAAGATGGCGGACAACACTGGTCCATCTCATTCGGACAAGTAAGCGTATTTTAAGCGAGCAACTACAAGTTGCTATACTGGCGTTTAGTCAGACCATGCAAGGGGTAAGGCACTCGTGCAAGTGATTGACAGCGCTTAAAAGATGGTTTAAAATGAACAAACACCATCGGCAACCGGTGCAGGAGGATGCGGGCATTTATTGAGGTAAAAGTGTACACATAATGATATTGATAGTAATAAAGGCACTTATAGTGCTCCATATATATCCAAGGCTCATAGGCGCATTAAACATATGTCCATTAGTCTATACAAACAACAACATACAGCTGGCGTCTACTGCTAATTAATTTAGTTATTTAAAATACGACTTAACAAGCATGCTTAAAGACTGGATTTGAAAAAAGGGTTGCGATGTTTCGTAGCACTTTGATAAGCTTATCTAACTAACTCAACTTGTGCTTATCTAATCGGCCTGAAAACCAACAATTAATAATATCACATCTTACCTCTCAATGCAGCTCTGAATGTACTTTTGTACTCATTAAGGTTCTCAAACTCTATCGGTATCTTAACAAGTCTCAACGGTGTTGGATTCGCTTCAGCATCTTCAAATGACGGAAAGCACAGCTCTCCAAACATAGACTTCTGTAAGGTAAGACATAGATCTAAGTCATTGAATGGTTAATACAGGCTGCACTAACAGATACCACTTCCTGGATTCACTTACCGGATTCACTTACCGGGTTCACTTACCGGATTAACTTACATCATATCGGATTGCTTTTCACATCAAACAGTCTTCACACGGTTCCAAACGAATCCGGTACGCTTCGTATCACACCACTCCGCTCTGAAGTTGGTATGCAGCGGTATCGGATTGCTTCTGATCTCACATGATCAGGTACTGTTTCACTCGAGAACCTCACTATAAGTTTTATTGCTGAGCATTGGCCCGGGAAACACATTAGATAAACTTTAGTCGAGTTATCAAGGGTCCACGGTATTTCTATCACGGTTCAAGGTTCCATGGTATTTCTATCACGGTTCACGGTTCACGGTTCAAGGTTTCACGGTAGTCCAATGCCTGGGTCTTTTGGGCTTGGCTTGATATAGTCGACATAACGAGAGAGAATTTATCGCTTGAATAATAGGCAATCAAAAATGAGCATATAACAAAGAGCATAACATAACAAAAATAGTATTAAACACAACATAAAGGGCAATAAATTCCACAACAATAAAGATAAGCTAACGAGACATTCTTACACTGACAACAAGATTAAAAAATGGTTAAGTGTCAAAGAAACATTCTGGTAAGATCAACGGACGCTGGCAGGAAGAAAATATATACAAGAAATCTACTTTGCTCATACCATTCCATTCCCGTTTTCTTGCACGAAAGAAGAATAGGTGGGCTTGAATGCCCCATTTCCTTTCAAACGAGATTCATTTCCAAAATCATTGATCGGAGCAGCTAATGATCTTGCGAGACTTGAGCCTCTAACCAATGTATGTTTCCCTTTTGATAAACCAACTCTTCTAGCGAGAGGTAGCTGTGATTTGACTTGGTTTTCAGCATGAACATTACTCTTTGCGCATAAATCTCCGTCACTGTACAGTGTTAATTCATCATCTGCAAAACAAGTAGGGTAATAAGGTTAAGTATCAATTTGGTTGTTATGCTAATATCTCGTTTATTAATTGCCAATGCTAATTGAACGCGACGAAGGAGCAAGCTCATATCTTAGGAAACACCATCGTCCGCTGGCTGCTCGTATTTTTCAGATCACTGCTGTTCACTGAAACAGCAGTTTCTCGGCAGACCACTATGACGCTGTATCACTGCGTGCAAACTCAACCAATACAGATACAAATATCTGCACACCGGTTATCAATCACCCGAACCATGACAAACCAGTAACAGTATTCATTTACAGCAACATTCATGTTTACATATTGCATTCATTTTGTTTGTTGTATTGCGTTGTTTTTGCCTTTTAATATTATTATCGTCCTTCGCCTCAAGCATCCTCTTGGATCCAACAAGCATCGCTTGGTATAATGGTTTTTCCTTGTTCTTACAATGACAGTATCACTGTTATGCATCACTGTTAGTATGATGATGACATTATCCAGGCTGGTGCGCTCTGTTTGATCATAAGTTAACTCAGGTAAATTAAAATAATTGTGTAAGTCTTACTTGTATAAAAATACTATCAATGAATACTTCGGCAAAAGGGGGTTCGTATAGCTTTTATAGTAGGATACATCTTGTTGGAGAAAGGCAATAAGCCGAGAGGGGACAGGGAGGGGCTATCCAAGCCTACAAGTTAGAAGAAATCCCCTTGGCATGCTTCCGAATCCATTTTTTCAACATTTGCCCAGGGACTCAGAATCCGTTCAGTGGTCTTGTTGATTCATAGACAGTATCAAAAGGTCCTTTACCAATTGTCCAACAACCATAGACACTATAAAAAGTCAGCAACATACCTTGAATGTCCAGATTTGGTGTCGGTACAAATGCAAAAGGAGACCGTTTCGTTGTTGAGTTACCAAGTGTATCAGTTGGGCCACTAGTTAACGCTGTTCGATTGTTTACTGAAGATGCGTTTGGAAGCTGGTTGAAGTTGTTTTCAAATTCAGCAAGAGGTGACTCCGTTTCACCACACCAATCGTCTCCAGCAGAAATCATTGTATTGTCAGCTTTGAATCCATCGCAAGCAGGGATGTTACATTCATCGATGTCTGTTGATTTAAAGAGAAGTATCTTAAAACATTAGTATAGAGTATAGGGGGCAAATTGAATTCAAAAATATCGTAAATAACTAATCAAATGGTATTCGCTAATTCTCTAAAAGATATCACTGCGGGAAAGATGCAGCAGCACTCTTTACTAAACGGCTAGCAGAAATAAGAAACGTTTGCAACAGAATAATCAAAACAAACGCAAATAACATATACGTAGAAGTAAAGAGAAGACTTTTAGCTCAGCATTAGAATAAACTGATTTTTATTATTTTCTCAAAAGAAAATTAGCCTTCATATTGTTACTCTTTTAACTAGTTTCTTATTTTGAATACTTGCAAAGTAGTTTGTAGCGACCAGGTGAAAAGCCCCTCTGGGCCAGTCTTTTAGAGAACAAGCAGGGATTTAAAAAAATACTTGGTTTATTTAAATACTGCAAGGATAATAAAAATGTTGTGATACCTTTGACAGAGTGATTCAATTCTGATCTCCTTACGACGCTACTTGTTACAGCTCCTTTGATTGATGATGACGAGCTCTGAAGAAAAAATTAGCAAGAGTTTAGTCGAAAATACATACTTATTGCTAACATATATACCTTGTAATTTGTACTTTAGCATTTTTCATTTTACTCGTTGTATTAGACTTATTGATCACTACTGTGTATCAACCAGGTGGAGTGTATTGAGAAGTTAGGTAAGCCATCGGGGTCCAGTCTTTCCGGGTGCGCCTTCACTTGTTTTGGCCTGCAAAGCATTCTTGACACATTTGTGCTCAATCCGTTACAAGAACACGCGTGTATACACCTAGATGTTCTAATCTAGAACCAGTTGTCTTGAAAATCAGCTGAGAAATGCACGTAAATCTAGTCTAATCAAATGTTGCATTACATACTTATTTACTCTTAATTATAGTTATGTTTACGGTATCATAACGAAAATGACACAATCATTTCAACTTTTTGTGCCTGCCCTGCCCAATTTACACCATTTGGCGCCAAACGTAGGGTAATGATATAAATAGAAGTAGCACTTAAAACTAAAAAATATTAGAACCAATAATAATCAAGGCATGGTTGTAAAAATGGGCACCATCACTAACCTTAGGTCAGTAGTGTAGCAAAAGAAATAGGGAAAAGAATACTATAAAAAGAAAAAAAAAACAGAAAAAAAGGCTTGAAAAATCAGAGCAGAAACAACAAAGACAGCATCATGGTGAAGTAGAAAACCAGATAAAAAAGGAGCATTTAATGAATTAAGATAAACCAGAACTCTTGGCTATCAACCAAACGACAGGGAAATAGCACAATCAAAAGAAGATGATGTAAAGCTAACAGCTGAAGGAAAAGCTAAAATTAAGAAAAACATGCATTTGAAAGTTGCTTTCCTAAACCGTTTGAAAAAACATACCTTGAACGGGGGTTTGGACTGAAGTTCTGATATATTGAACCTTTCTTTGTTTCCTGGATTAAAGACAGGTGACGTAAATGTCTCTCCACTGCTCATGTTATTTTCTCCATTTGTTCTTCTGGCTGCATCAAGCAAACTATGTGTACCCCCCTTCAACGCTTTTCCATTTGTTAGTCCTTGGTAGGGGAAAAGAGAGCCAGGATATTCAGATAGAGAGTGTGATAATGGATTTTCGTTCTCTTTTTTAAAAGACTTGATGAAGTCCTCTGAAGATGTTCTTGTTCCACTGGAAGAAGGACTTTGTTTAAAATGTTTATTTCCAGCAAATAGTTCCGAGCTGATATTATCCTGAGTTACACAGTTAGATATGTTATAGAGAGAGTTGTTTTCTGGTGGCATACCTTTGCTTAAGAAGTCGTGCGATTGCGAATTCGTCATGTTACATGAATTGTTCCATGTTTTAGAGTCACTGAAGCTTGCATTCAAATCACTATCAGATACATCAAACAAGCTATTATCACTGACAGGTATGGTATTTTGCTGACCCGGTAACACTTGGATGTCTCCTCCTTCCATCCGTGATTTGCAGGCTAAGGTTTCATCTTGAACTGTTGACAATGGTCTTGGGATATCTAGGCATTCAATGCTGGTTTGATCTTGAGCTGTTTTGATGGTATTCAAGCAGTGATTATCAAGGATATCATTAGTGGGAATATTTTCTCGATAGCACTGCTTTGACCTCTTTGAAAATAACGCGATGATCTCACTTGTAGAGCGTTTAATACTTGTGGATGATGTTTTTATGGGATGGGACAACGGTTGAGCCAACTTTGTCCCTGCTGCAACGAACGGATCCTTTTGTACTATACTTCTTTTTATAACTGAACTATTGCATGGACGTTCATGACGATGCAATGGCAAACTTTGGTTGATTCTCTCCATTTCTGCAACTCTTCCAATTGCATCTTCACGCTGACTATTACTGCGAACATTTTCAGCCATGGGCACTGAGAATAAGCCTTCTTCCTTCTCGTGTTGCTCTGAATTTAAACTACTGTATAGATTATGAAAGCTGGTGTTCTCTCTATTATGGCTAGACATGCCTCTGTAATTGTTAACAAACATATTTCCGTTTCCAGAGAGACTTGGATGTGAAGGCTCAAGATTGGATGCAAGGGATCTCTGTTGAAAAAACCGTTTGTTTGATAAAAAAATTATGTGAGAATGGTTATATATTGCCACATTCTATAAAACGTTGAAAAATTAGTAGATTATATTCATTGAAATTATGAGAAAACATGATACAAAGACTGATTCTGAATGTTGATATTAAAATTCATAAAGCGAAGAAGTAATTTGCAGAATCTAGGATATCAATTGATATATAGTTTCAATGAAATCTAGACAGGAAAAAATCATTTTGGCTTCATTTCTTAGTAAAACATCAATTTTTCTCAGTGATGTGTAGCAATAAAAAACCAGAGAATTACACAGTATATAGTTATATAGTTCTCTTATTTCATCTTGGGTATAGGCATGCAGAGAACAGTTCTATATCTCAGATAAACAAATACTTACTGTATTGCTTTTTGTTTGCTTCAAAGTGGCATTCTTGTCCATAAGCGGTGGTCTAAAGGACTAAAATGTATCAATGGTATCATCAGAAAAGGATATTGAGTTTTCAACAAGGTGCTCAAAGAACACCAAAATCCAAACACCAAATTCAAATTAAGAAGCAAGGAACGGTGGACATTTTGTATATGTAGGAACTAAAATAATCAATATCAAGTATTGGGAAAAACCAATAGATAATATCTTTTTTAATCTAACATAGTTTGTCTTATTTGGGTTTAAATTGTTTAACTTTATAAAAACCCAACAGTTTATAATTGTATAGCTTGAAATAAACGAACATATTGTGTTGTCAACTCTGCTTAATATTCTACAAAAGCGAACTATGACAGGAAAAAAGTGAATTTATTTATCATCATTTTTTATTTAGTTGATATAGGTCAAATGTTAAAAAAACAAAAATTCTTGAATATAATAAACAAACCTTTCTGTGTCCTTGCTTGGCTGAAATCCCATGGCGACTTACAGTGACCCTCTGTAAATTTGGAGGCAGCCTTTGCTGGACCTCGTGTGTCATTTCTCTTCTGGCAGTACCTTCTTCCATATTGCACTCATTTTCAATTTGAATGAGAAATTTCTCACTCTCTATTTCTGCATCAGGAAAAATCTGGAAAAATTAAGAAAACAGTTAGTACAGATTGGCTATTCAACGCAATGCTTGAAATTTATTACAAGATCTAAGTACAGATTTGAATAAGACCATTTGCTTCGAAATTCATGCATTTACATTTTCAGAGTGCCTATACAGACAATCCAATTGGGAGGGCAGCAGTAGGGGGATGCCAACCATTAAAAGAGGGTGTAGTAATAAGGAAGGTAAACAGTCGAAAGGTAATTTCTGAGAAAAATTGATTGGACAAGTGCACAGCCATTTTCATGAACTTTTTCTTAAAGAGCCACTCTAATTTTTTTTCTCATTAAACCGCTGGTACTTTGTGGTCCTCTCGCACATGTACAAAAAAGATTTAAAATGCCTCGTAGTTTTGGTGTTTTACCGGTTGAAAGGAAACATGCGGAAAAACAACCTGAACATAGTGCCAAAAGTTGCTTACATCATCAAGAGGTTGATACAGCAAATTTTCCTTCAAATAGTCTCAAAGGGTTTTGTTTAAAAGTTTGGCAGAAAGTAATGCCGATATGGCAATGTCGTATTCAAAAGCCTTCAGCTTTGAGTGCCTAATTATAAGAAACTGCTAATAGTTATGAAAGGGTAGGAAGTCAGTTGTGTAGTCCTTGTAGTTAGTTAGACATTCTTTAATTTAGGCTTTTCCTTCTCATTTAGGCAATTTCCATTCATTCTGTTATTTCACATCATTCACCTACGCATTTCATTATGTCGTAATCATCACGTGCGGCATTTGCTACACCAATACATGCCTGCCTGTATTGCATCAATTATTTCAGTTACTTCAATTATTACCTTATTTGTCTAATTTCTCGATTCTTAAGTATTTCAACTTTAAATACCTGTGTTTGTTTGTAAATAGTTAGTTCAGTTCAGTTCAGTATATTGTTAATATGTAACACTCATCTCTTTCTCTGGCCTGTTTCTGTCTCCGTGCTCATTGCACGTTAACTATGGCCTCAATCGATGAAAGACAGTTCAGTCTACAAGCGTTGGTTAGTAAATTATGAGCACACAATGGTGTTTTACTAAACCCTTTCATAAACATGAAGTTTCAAGAAAAATCTTGAAGATATGTTACCCACTCCCTAGCACCACCCCTGGACAGCAATCTCATCTTGTTTTTTTCTAATGAGATTAAAAGTCATACAATTTATTCTTACTTTCTCTCTAGCTGTGTAGATGTTCTCAAGGCTCTTTCTCTCCTCTGACAGCAAAATGGCCTAGTATGTAAGCATTTACACTTAGCATTTAAAATTTCTACATTCAAATTTAAATTCAATCTTAACTATGAATAGAGAGAAAAATAAAGATATGTCCAAGAGCTGTAAGATCTGTTTGGTAAAATATATGTATCGATAGTCAATGCAACAAAAAGTAAAATCATAATAAATCAAACCGTCTAAAAATAATAATAATACTTAATCCAATTTTTATACATGGTAATCTACCAGTGCCAAAAGCATTGTTATATGTACTAGAATTTTTGTCAAAATCATTTATGAAATTTTCTGTTGGGACTCATTAACTTAAAATAACTAAAAACATCACCGACTTGTACAAAGACAAATAGAATAATTAAGGGAAATGGCTATTGTTGAACAAGATATTACTTAGTTTTAAGGCTATTAGTGTAAAATGCAATTTATTAGACTAATGTACCTTCCTATCTAAAGAGATCTAAAATAAACGCTGGAAAAAATTGGCACACAACTATATTGGAGTGAACTCCAGAGCCTACACTTTTATTTCATAAAAATCAAAACAAAAAATCTGTAAACCTCCAAATAAAAATTGTAATTCAACAATTTACTTTTTTTCCAGTGGGCAATATCTCAAGAAATCCATCCTGTTGAAAAAGATTTAGAAATGTTAAAACAAAAAGAGACTCAATTTAAATAAATATGTTTCTGGCTGGTTTCTTTGCTGAGAATATTGTTATTTGTCCTGTATTTTGTTTTTCTCAAACTTAAAGGCTTTCTCCATCTATTTCATTGAAAATTCAATTGTCCAATGAACTGGTAGCAATATTAATGTATCTTCAATATATGTCCAACTTCAAATTGGACATATATCCTTTAGGCTTTCAAATCAAATCACTTGTCAAGATTTTACAGTGCATATAGCAAAGTTGCCAGTCTGGTGTTAAGATGTGTCACAGGCTATTTAGCCTACATTTACACGAAATTATCATTATTATTATAGTCAGATTACCCACTAACCCACCAACCTACAAGACAAGTAGATTATAATCTGCATATGGAGTATGAGTAAGCAATCTACAGTATATACAAATAGAAATAAAAACTTTGCTGAAAAAGATTCAAAGAGCTAGCTGACTGAAATCCTATTTTTAAAAAATTTACCAGGGGATGTTATGCTAAGTGAGTGACTATGGAAAGCAATTTTACATATCTGTTGCAAAATCATTATTTTTTCTACTGAAAAGTTAACATTTTAAAATTTGATCGATGGTAGAGGGAGGAGGTTGACAATTTTTTTAAGCACTGCAAAATGTATTATACAGAGTATCTTTAAAAATCTTTGAAACATTTCAAGATCCTAAGTTAAATTATGGACTATGGTTAAATACGTCTGATTGATCGATGGATTGGTCTTCAAAAGTTTATAATTTTTATACAAATTAAGGACTTAAATTTAGTTACCTGCCATGTTTTGTTCTTTTTTAGTTTCTGGTGAGTATAAAGCACCTAAAACAACCAAGAATGTAGATTAGAAGTCTAAGAACTTGGTCAATCCAAGTCTATGCAAATCATAATTATGCAGAATATTATCTTTTTTCCTTAGTCTTCAATCATGCCACATATTCTTAAAGAACAACGTAAGTTTGTTTGTATGTTTGCAATCCTTTCTGAAACTGTATCTAAACCATTTAAAATTAAAAATCTTGACTAATGATGGATGCCAGAAAGCTAGAGTTTGCAATAGGCTGATATTGTTATTGCTAAGTTGACGAAAGAAAAATGCCACCACATAACAAAAGTTTTATTTTTGTTAGAAGTATTTCGACTAAACTATAATTGTTTTTTACGGTACGCTAGTTATAGATAAGTAAAGATGAGGTACAATCATTTGCCTTTCATTTACCTTGAAGAACATAACAAAACAGTCGCCTCAGGGGTTCTCCACTCTTGATAAAATAATACTGAATAGGAATCCTCAACCATTAGAGAAAGTAAAAAGCACGAGGCAGCTTTTCTTTGATTTCAAGGGAAACTAAAAGCAATGTATAAATAGCTTCGAGCAAAGACTAACTTTATTCGCTCAAGCAGACTCCAGCTAAATTACACAGACAACAACTATCTTGGCGTCAGCAAAAATCTTCGCGCCAAAACCCAACCTATATAGCCTCGTCATCAAAGAGAGACTTGCAGAAAGAGTATCAAGTAAACTACTGAATATAAAAATTACATGTAACAGCGAAGTACTTAGTATAAGCATAGTTAACAGTATGAAAGATTTTATGTTCTTAATAAGAAAACACTTAATAAGAAACTGTATTCACAAGTCGCTAAAAAAATTAAGAATCGTTCACTGGATAATATTAGATCGTTCACTTGAAAACTACATGATCTAGGCTATAATTGCTTTTTACGGTACGTTAGTCCTAGATAAGTAAAGATTAGGTACAATCATTTGTCTGACATTTACCTTGAAGAACATGACAAAACAGTCCTGTCAGGGTTCTCCACTCTTGATAAAATAATACCAAGATAATACGGAATAGGAATCCTCAACCATTAGAGAAAGTAAAAAGCACTAGGCAGCTTCTCTTTGATATCAAGGGAAACTAAAAGCAAAGTATAAATAGCTTCGAGCAAATACCAACATTATTCGCTCAAGCAGACTGCAGCTAAATAACACAAACAACTACTGTCTTGGCGTCAGCAAAAATCTTCGCGCCAAAAATCTATTTATACAGCCTCTTCATCAAAGAGAGACTTGCAGAAAGATCTGCAAGTAAACTACTGAATATAAAAATTACATGTAACAGCGAAGTACTTAGTATAAGATAGCTATACAGTCACATGAAATACTTTATGTTTTTCATTAAAAAAGCACTTAATAAGAAACTGTATTCGCAAATCGCTAAAAAGATTAAGAATCGTTCACTGGGTAATATTAGATCGTTCACTTGAAAACTACATGATCCAGGCTATAATTCTAAACCTAA
>WUAR02584467.1:0-11767 GCA_015164055.2 Chrysaora achlyos | reverse complement strand
AATTAACTAGGGCGTTTTACTGACACTGTGACAGTTTTAGGAATTTCAATCATAGGAATATCATGTATCATTTATAACAGTAAACAAATTCTAATCTAAATTTTGAAACCACATTGTTTCCTGGATAGCAATTCTTTCCATACTGTTTACATTTATCTAGCTGAAATGTTATGCTATGTAACACTGTATACTGTATACATCTTTGCCGAATCAAATATTTAACCTTGTTTATGTTTTTTCAACTGCTTGTTTTGCTTGCCATATCTAGTTACTGTGAATGTCGGAAGAGCTGGCGCTGCTAGTCTGGATGTCATTCAAGTGAGTTTTCTGTCTACCTTATTATTGGATTTGCAAATTTGTTGTTTCGAATCTTAGAATTTGTTCAATGTCAGTGCTGTCTTCAAAACAGTCTCCATGCTCTAGATCTTTATTCTTGGTAGCAAACGAAAGCAAATAACCGTTGCCAGTTACTTTTCTTAATTGCTGTAGACTGTCAAAGGCAAAATGTTCAATATATGCTTTTACTGGTAAATAAATATTGTAAACATCTTCACCTTACTGTAAGCTACAGCACTTTTTTCAATTTTCTCTTGCAGGAGGTAGAATATGTCAAGCAAGAAGCCAAAATCGTGTACTTGCTGGAATGTTTACAAAAAACTGCACCTCCGGTAAGTACTACTAATAGATTTTGCAGGAACATTTTGCCATACATTGTTCTTGTTTGTTTCTTTTCGTCCGAATCTCTTCATATTATTGCGTTTCAGGTCTTAATATTTGCGCAAAGAAAATCTGATGTTGATGATATTCACGAGTATTTGTTGCTAAAAACCGTCGAAGCAGGCGCTATTCATGGAAATATGGGTATGGCATCTTTCTTTCCCATTCTCTCAAAGTGAACCCACTATGATGATATCTTTTTTTCAATACTTTACTTGTCCTTATTTAATGAATATTACTTGAACTTGAAGATAATTGACTGGTTGCTTTGTGGATTGATTCGTATGAAGTTTTAAAGTAATAACAAACTCATCTTAATCCTTAAAACTAATATAACAGCTTTTTCTGTGATCTAATTGCTCAAATTTGATTTTCACTGATTGATTGCTTTACTGATTAATTGCTTCAGTGATTGATTGATTCATTTGGTTTTTCAGACCAAGAGGAAAGAGAGCGGGCAGTGCAGTTATTTCGTGCTGGGAAAAAAGACGTTTTAGTTGCGACAGATGTGGCATCGAAAGGGCTGGATTTTCACGGCGTACAACATGTAATCAATTATGATATGCCAGAAGATATAGAGAACTATGGTAAGAAAATATATTCAGTTCTCTGGAATTGCTTAGTAACTATAGTACATCGTAATTGTTCGAATCGTCACTGTGTTTTCCATGGCGCTGTTGTTAGCGTGCTAGAACGTGCAGCCAGGGAGTTGTGAGTGTGATGCACTGATATGCCATTTGTGAATAAAGAGATAGCAACCCTAGGCAAGTTGTTAACACAATTGTGTCTCTCTCTATCCAGGTGTATAAATCAGTACCTGGTTGGTAGTTATAGGCGCCGTGTGTGGCTGCACCATGCTATATGCTAGATGCATCCAGACCCGAGGGTAATCTGCACAGTCATTTGAGTAGCTTTGGGCCAAAAATAAGACTATAAAACTGCATTTTTTTATCAAATACTTTACTATCAAACCAATTTCTTACCTCAACAGTTCACAGGATTGGTCGTACTGGGCGACAAGGAAACACTGGAGTTGCAACTACATTTATCAATAAAAGCTGTGGTAAGAACTTTGTTTTAGAATTTTTTCAAAACAGCAAAGCATATATCTTAAAGGTCAAGCTTATGCGTATTCTGTAACCAGTTTCTTTCATTAATTGCGCTAAGTTTCTTTCATATATTTTGCTGTATTTTGTTGTAGATGAATCAGTACTGATTGACTTGAAGCACTTACTTATCGAAGCAAAGCAGAAGCTTCCACCCTTCTTAGCAGCACTAGAATCAGAGAATGAGAAATTCTTACATATTGGCGGTACGGATTTTCTTCTACTTATCTGTGAAATCCTTACTTTTATTTCATCCTTGAATCAGGAGATAAATGATGGCAGTTGATTGCCTATTGGTGATTGCAAACGCGTGCACTTGTTGTCTTATTCAAACATTCCCAGTACACCGCACACACTAACCGTTTAGCCCTTCTGTATCACTGCCTCGTGCAGTATTTGAATCTTTTTACGATTTAAGTTTTATTAAATTCAGAATTTGCTAACATTTAAATGCACCCAAGTAATTGTCTTTCGCGATATTTCAGATCAACAAGGCTGCTCGTATTGCGGACAGTTGGGTCACAGGATAACAATGTGTCCGAAACTGGAAGCTATGCAAAACAGGCAAGCATCAACCGTTGGCCGAAAGGACTACTTGGCTAGTAATTCTGCAGACTGGTAGAAGACAAATGGTAAGATTAAAACGATCAATTACAGAAATCTATTTGTTTTGAAAAAAGGAAATGCGTCCTCTATGCCCTGCAATGCTGTTCCCCGCAATGCGTAAAGTGAGGTTGACGTTACTTTGCCACGACTAGCTGATGGGACTCAATGGGAAAACAGACTTTTGTCATTTATAGTTTCTATTTATGAACAAAAGTTAAACTCGATAGTCAGATCAAAAACCATAACCGTAAGAAGTTTGGGAATCGTAAGCAATTATGTCTGCGTATGAGAAGCAGTTTGTATGCGTGTGAGAAGCATCGGAATCAAACAAAAGTCATCTTTTTTTGATAGTTTTTTATTCGCTTCTTCCTAGGCCTTCCTTTGCGACCTGCTACGCTTGCTTTCCTGTCCAAATCACTCTCTTCGGTTTACCATCCAAACAATTCACGATATAAAATGGAATTCGAAAATAATTTCTCGTCAAGCTGTATCCTTTTTAGACCAATGCCCGAAGATAAACTCCAAGAAATGAAAAATAGGGAGATACAGTCAAGTTCCCGTAAGTCAGACTCGCATAAGTCGGGTTTTTCATACCATTGCACAAAAATAATCAATTCCAAAGATCTGTGTCCGATCTTCGTTAAAAGTGCATTCTTCGTCTCCTTGTCTTTCTTTTTAGAAAGATCTGTGTTGTATCTTCCTTAAAAGTACATTCTGGATCTCGTCGTCTTTCTTTTTAGAAAGATCCTTGTTGAATTTCCCTCCCAGTACCTTCTTTAGCTCGTTTGCTCTGCTATCTCCTTCTGTTTATCTATTTTTCAAAATTGTCAATATGTTGTAAAAAGCTTAGAGAATTGGTGGTGTTTCGGCTGTTGTCTATCGATCCCCGAATCGCCTAGTCACTGTCGCATTACACTGTTAAGACACGGTTTGTGGCTTGAGGAAACCTCGTTGTCACGTATCTAATGAAATCTATTTTCTGTTGTGACCAACTCTATTTCGGAAACCAAATAGTTGATTAAGTCTACAGTATGATGAATTGTTTTTATTGGCGTTCTGCACAGCACCGCGACTGTGGGCCTGTTGATTAATGTCCGAGATGGAAATAACTTCTAAAACATGATATATGCAATGTGTCTCAGCACATAGTTCCTGACTATATATCTCCTTGATTATGCCATATTCCTGTACAGGCCAAAAGAGATCTTTACAAAGTAAAAGCAATTTATTTCTAGAAAATTAATTCATTCTGAGATGAAAAATATACACAAATCTAAATTTTACCTAGTTAAAGTTTGCTTATGGTTGATAATTCTATTATCCTTGATGGATATATCGTGCAATACGTTTTGTTTGAGTATAAAACTCTTCATCAAGCAAACTCCAGTTTGACTGCAGAAATATACCAACACATCAACCTTGAAAATATAAATATAATTGAAATCACAGTCATGTTGAAATGCACTTACAAAAAAACATTTTTAGTTGTCTCGTTGTGACTGGTTGACACAAGAGGTGTTCCCAGTACCGCATAAACCACTTTTGGTAGTAGAGGCATTTGGGTAGTGGAACTGGAATGTGGGGTACTGGAAGCATTTGGTTACTTTGAGTCTGCTGTCTTATCTGGTTGGAACTTTCTTAAATTTTATGAGACAGGATATCAAGTTCTGCAGTGATGCGCAACGAGGTGGTTAGGTTGCAAAACGCAGTCTTCCAACCCATGTAGACACTTCCAGAGCCACAGTCGGTAGCGTGTTCCGTCTTTCATAGAGCGAATTTTCTTTAACAAAATGAACTATATATTTGTTCACATTCAAGAATTCACGAAATGTATTGAAAAGAACTTACCAGCAATGTGACAGAGGATCTACTCGCTCTGTCGACATCAACAGATGTTTTAATTTCACCATTCTGGTCGATTCTTCCTCGCATCAGCTCTGTTACTTTAGAATCACCTGGGATAAGCAATTAATCTCAAGAGGAAAGGAATTGTAATTCCTAAATTTAAATGATTGTGTATTGGAGACTTCAGTGCATTGCAGATATAACCAAAGGAAAAAGATTTCGAATATTGCTATAGAGGCATTACACTTTCTAGCAAACCCATTTTATCATCAAATATTATACGGGCCTTCCAGCAGTCACCTCTGGAAACCTCTTCTGCTCAGTAACTTGCTTGGAAAATATGAGACTAGAACTAAATTTAGGTTAGAATTCCAGAGTAGGGCTTTCGATTTAAAGTAATGTTTTGTCTGCTTTCACTATAAATACCCACAATCTTTTTGATAATGGATTTCGTACATTGTCAGCATATTTTTTGTACATATTCAGCACATTATTGTACATATTCAGCATATTTTTTGTACTACCAGCTACATATCTTTTAATCATGTTTCTTAGATCGAATTTGCTCTGACATAAATGTGGTTACATTTTTAAAGTTGGTAAAATTGTTGAAAAATCTTAGATTTCTTGATCCCAAGGCTGCCGTAGTCAGCCACAAAATATGTCAATTATGGATAAAGCATTGATTACGATGGTGTGCACGAAGGGGAAATCTATGACACTGGAGTTAAAAATTCTAAATTCAAATAAAAAAAGAAACATAATTAAAATATCAAAAGAATAATATCAAAGTCTGTTAAGGATGTTGTTACCTTCGTTCTCCAATGTAATGGCGAAAATGCTGTCAGCTTCTTCTGTGAAATGGCAATCCTCTGGCAATTGAATTGCAATTGCAAAACTGACGGGCAGCTCGAGGTTAGCTCTGACAGCCTCTAGTTCTTCTATAGGGGCGTTTTTTGGAGCTAGTCTCTTTGTCATTTTCGATTTTGGCAGTGTATTACTGTTTGAGAATGCCGGTGGAGCGCCAGGTATATTGGAATTAACAATCTCAAGCTGAAACAAAATAAATTTTTTTAGCTTTGCGTTGCTGCAACTGTCTACAAGAAGCAAGACATCAATGGACATTTCATAACGTCAAATATTGAAACATTTTAACTAAAGGCTACATATTATTATTCATTATAGCAGTCAGAAATGGATACTGTAGTGATTTGAACATCTCCGATCTCTAATAGCAAATAGACAATCAGCTTTCACAGTATGTACATTTGAGTGGGTAAATCACAAGGCGCAGACTTTCCTAATTATAGTGATTTGCAGTAGCTACTTCACACACCATGGTTGTTTTCCACTTTGACCTCTTACCGCCTACTAGCCCTCCTACTAGGCTTGCCTCTTTGAATAAATTAGAGGAACTCTAGTAGGAGGTAAGCTATGGCAAGCTTTCTCTTTAGAGAAATTTTACGCCTTCAAGAGGAGTCCGCTTATTTTGATGTTGATGTTGAAGTTCTTGTTGATGTTGATGGGCATATAAATTTGTTATTTTCGCAATGTATGGGTTTATGCGCTAGGCGCAGAAGGATCCCTGAATAACCTAGGGCTGATCCAAGCAGTGCGACCTCTGTTCTTCCTTTCACTGTGCTCACACTTCATGATTCCTTCATGCCTTTGCCTAGAATTTGAGAGAGTTGGCATTTTCTCTCCTCACTCTTCTACAACATGTTTGGGCTAAGGCTCAAACTCACAATCTTCACATCCAGTGCTAATCACTCCGCCATCCCTGCTCTCAAGATGACCATATAAGAGACATGAAAGCCCCTATGTAATAATAGTGAAATTTGGGAATGGTACTAAATAGGAGACCTTGATTTTATAATGGTCTTGGTATTGATCGTAACACGTGTTTATACAAATGAACATTGCTTCATTGCTTACCGTCTCAACACTTTTCCTCTCAAGGTCGATAATTCTTATGCGGTGATTATTTGTATCCGCCACGAATATCTTTTTGCCGTCTTCATTGATTTCCAGTCCTCCAGGCTCATTGAATTGCGCCTCGGCTAAACCTCCATCCTTGTATCCAGCCTTCCCGGTTCCAGCCAATGTCTTACACGTGCATTTCATGGGATCGATGACTTTTACCTAAAATGAACGATAGTGAACAATTCTTTGAATCACGAACGAAAAAGCATCTCTTTTCAAGTAATATGTTATGACCAAGATATAGCAATTTACATTTCTAATCGCTCAAGGGGCAGCGAGCAAAGTGTGGAGTTATTTTAAGTTCTAGTTAGGCCTCAATGCACACACACGTTTAACACAGGAAAAACGATTTTAAATGTCGTATTATCCAAAAGAGCATGCTTCTGGACGCGTCTTGCGTGTGCGGAGTGCGTCTTAGGCATGCTTGAATGCGGCTTCAAGCTTTAAAGTACATTGACTATGTTCAAATTTGAAAGTGGCCCGATTATGCTCTGAGCCCTAGGCCTCAGAAATATAAATTCGGTTCTGCATGTACCTTGTGGTTATAAGAGTCTGCCGTATAAATTAAGCCATCAACTGAATTCCACGCAACTGCCAAAGGATGTTGCAATTTCGCTTCAATTCCTTTTCCATCTTTATCTCCGTACGCAAATAGATTCTGTGGAAAAAACTATATTTTCAGGAGAAAAATCAATGCAAAGCAACAATAATCTTGTGTGGTAAGAAGAAAACAGAAGAAAGATAAGGGCGAGAAAAACTAGTCCTGAGAGCCTCGTGGTACGATATTAGGGTGTGCTAATGTTAGAGACTGCGTGTTGGAGTGCCACTTTTTGCATAAACAAGGTTGACAACAGATGTACATTCACCAAGTGTTATTAACAACCATCCTCTCCCTATTTTGATGGTTGTCTGTCCATCTTATCTCCTTCTGCGTCCTTTTTTTCCCTTCAAAAACGCCTTTTCCTTCGGTGATTCGACAGGTGTTTCAGTATGAGATGATCCTAATCAATCACCGTAGCTAATATGTGAGGCAAATTGATGAACTGGAACACTCCATAGCCCAATCATATTTTCCTGAGTGGTAGCCTAGAGTAGGGATTAAATAATACGTATGAGCAACTAATTAAGTTGATTACCATTGGATCCCGCTCACCGCCAACGCAAGCTTTGACGGCACCATTGCTCAGCTCCACACTGCGTACACAGCTGCTTTCACTGTCAGCTATGTAAAGGTATTTCTTCCCATTGACCTGTGCAACGGTTATTCCTGATGGCTGAGCAAACGATGCTTTATGCGGATAGCTATTGTTGCGGTTTTCTTCGTTTCCACTGCCTGCGAACCTAATACACGTACCAGATTCTTGGGCACTGCAAAGTAGATCAAGAGATATTCATTGTTTATCATTGATGGATGGATGGATGGATGGATGGATGGATGGATGGATGAATGGATGGATGGATGGATGGATGGATGGATGGATGGACTACAGAAACAAAAGCTCATACGATAAAGGAATTCGATAGAACCTAGAAAATAAATTTACCCTCCTTTAAGCCAAGATCCATCTTTTAGAAAACTTGCCCAAATCTGATGTGATCCAGCCATTGCAATGTATAAAACTCCATCCTCGTTACTTGCATTCGTACCTTTGAAAGAGTAACAAATATAAATCGGCCACAAATCAGAAACAAAAGAACTATATTGAACTATACTGAACTATACTATATTGAAATTTTGCAAGATATCATTCCTAAATGCTTTGCCCACCCCAGCAATACTGTTGGCCAACATTCAAATTTTCACTGATGTGGCACAGATTTTCCTAGTTTGGCCTCCGTCTTAGAAGGAAATTATTACATATTATCACGCTGGTATTCAGACTGGTATTCAAAACAGTTTGACTAACCAGGACAAGGACCAACTGCAACATCCCATGGTGAGCTGATTGGCTGATTAACTCCTGTCTTTCCACCTTCTTTGTCTAATCCTTGTGTCCCAGTTCCAGCAATTGTACTAACAACATCTTTATCAAGATCAATCTAAGGAAGGAATTCAACATCTGAATTCTCAGCTACTGTCATTACACTTCAAATTTGTTTATCTTCATCATTAATATTAATATCTGTTCATGTATATATCTTTCTTATTTTGAACCTCAAACTAGTACTAATAAGGATACAAAGTCATTCAGATTTAAGATGAAAGGTAGAAAATATACATTTGAAACAGTGTGAAGTTGATAGGTTAATTAAACAGTTTAGTACTTTAATTATAAATTCTATAAAATGTTTTGTGAATGTCTTGTATAGCAATTTGAGAACAATAATCATGAAAGAGAAATCATTATTATACTCTAGATAAAATCTGGAAAAGGTTGGAGTTGAGCTATATAAACTGATGAATTTTTAAACTGAAGCATCTGATATGTTAATTTATAGTTTATAATATCTTCAATAAGTATATCTATACCTTTCTTACTGCGTGATTTTCTGTATCTGCCACATATAGAAATCCATTCCAAAATGCAATACCCTGTGGTGCATTAAACTTAGCCTTTTGTGATGTAGAATCATCCCATCCTTGTTCAAGACCACCAAACGTTCTTTTGATGATTCCATCTTTAGAAACCATCAAAATCCTGTTATTGCCTGTGTCACTAATTGCAAGGTCATTTCCAGCACAACATATCTTTCCTGGGAAACTTAATGTAGTCTTCTCTGTCAACTCACTAGACAGGTTGATGGGTAAGCTATGATTTCGTAGCAATCCTGAAAGAACATTTGAAAGTATAAAGTAAGCTGTTAACTCAGAACGAAAATCAGGTGTTGAAATATTTGTGCATATTCTCAAACAAAAAACATGACTATCATTTGATACATTAATTAAGTTAGTTATCATGGTGTGTGGGAAAAAAGAATATTTGTAGCCATCTCAATTGGCCCTTAAATTTATCATCTGACTTCCATGTTCCATCCTTTCTTCTTTTTTTGTGATTTTGATCTTTTACTTAGAGTGGGATGCCTGCATCAGTTTGTTAATTTATAGCTTTGTATGACATAGATATTATTGATGCAAATTTACTTTCCCTGTAGTATTGGCCAGTACGTTGTTGTTACACTAGCTTTCCCATCATAGATGGAGGAGAAAAAATGTGCAGCTTGTCTCTGTATGTTATCTATTTGAGCTATGTCTTTCTTTAATTGTGGACCCAAAGTGTGCAATTGGTGCATAGTCATATCAGGTTAGGTCACACAACAGATTTAATCCATAGGTGTCTGTCTGTGCTAAGTTTTCTTAAAGATTCAATGTACCTTTTGCTTTTCCGGTTACTTTTTATTTGTGATGCCCATGATTCATTTAAAAGCATCTTTATTTGAGATTTTATCCCTTCATTGATACATTTTCAATTGATTCAATCAATGAATATTATAAACAATAATGGTCAAAGTACAGCTCCTTGTGGGACTCCTGATTCAACATTTATTACATTTAAAGCTGTTCCTGTCTACCACTACTGAGAACATTCTGCAAGCCCACTCTCTATTAGTTGATTGTATCCTTTTTCAATGCTGTAATGTTTAGGTTTGTTAAGTCACCTTTCGTGCGGCTTTGTCATTGTGGCTGTTGATAAATTTCCATTTCATTTAATACATATAAATGAAACAGGTGGGAAATCAACCTACCTCTTTCTTGATAAAAACCAATAGCAACTTCTACCACACTCATAAGAGCTTCTTTGTGGCCTTCTCCAACCATGTACAGAAGAGCTTTGCCTTCTGGACTCACTATCACAACTGTTGGCCAACACCGTATTTCCATTTTATTCCACAGCATTGCATTACTATCGTTAACAACTGGATGTGTAATGCCATAACGGAGAATGGCACTCTTAATATTTGATGACACTTTTTCGTTATCAAATTTGGCAGAATGCACACCAATAACAACTACACCAGTTTCGATGGAGTAACTTTCTTCTAGGGCATGTAAATCTGACAAAAGATAAAAAATTGTGCTTTAGAAGATGTTGTTTTTTATGATTCTATAATTCTATGTGATTGGATTGGCACAATTGTTCTTAAAATTTCATGTATCATTAAGTCAGAGACCCCTTTGCATTAATGCCAGTATTGGTATTAAGTATTATATGTGTAGAAAAAAGTCTGAACGAAAGGGAGAAGGGCGTGGTTATTTTCGCAAATTGTTTTAAAAACTAGGCTTGCTTTAAGTCTGACCTGGTAAAACATGCATACAATTTACGCAGCAGTATGTAAAGAAATCGAGTACAACTATTTTTCCCTTCAGATCGTCATTAAACGACAGCTTTTGTGCTGTAGTGTTGAACCACTCAAGCTCATCTTCGAAATCTGGTACGATACTGTTTAGAGGTTCACAGTCTGATAAGTAAGATCGGATTTTTTGCTCTTTATTTTCGCTCTTTTTAAGTTCTTCTAGAAATATCTGAGAATTGACAGAAATTTTGCTGAAAGCCATTTTGCCCAACTCCTCTCAACTCAAAACAACAACTTCACCTCACTGCGACTAGGCCGGTTTGTCTCGATTTGGTGTTTGTTGATGTTTGAAGATCAGAGATCAGATGAAAGTTCAAATACAAATGAGTATCAAACAATTTCATATTAGCAATTAGACTGATAACATGCAAAACCTTTTTATCTTGCTCATGAGTCAGGAGGATTATTATACCACCAAGCTTACCTAAGCATAATGACATGAAAAACAAATAGTCTAGTATTGTCTTTACGTACATGGACACAATTAATTGTAACTTGTATGCATCTCGACTAAATATTCATTAATAAGCACCCGTATGAAATATGAAGTAAATTTCCTTCTCCGTCTCTTGAAGTGAGGTCGTAAATCCTGAAAAACGCTCAACTGGATTACGTCTTACGCAGTTACTTTACTCTTTAGAGTCACACACACCGGGACTGAATATGAGAACTATCAAAGAACTATTAATTATCACTAGAGGAAAATTACCAAAAGCAATGGAATAACAAGATATTTTTAAATAAAAATAAACATTTTAGTCATCTTTGGCTTCCTGTTTTCGCCATGAGTGTCTTACGGATGAAGTAAGTTACAAAAATAAATAGAAATGTTGCCAATCCAAAAAACCTTTTATAATGAGCTTTTATAATGAACTATGTGATATATATAATGGAAATGGAAGAGCAATAATTTGTTAAATTATACCAGACTATACGAAAACAGCACGAATATGTGGAGAGGGGCTTTCCCCACTGCTTTCTTTCGAGGCTGTAACAATCCTGTACTGCTTAGTTATTCGTATGTTCGTTATTAGGTATTGCATGTTATAAGTTAATGTTAGTTATTATTAGCTATTATTAGTTATTACTGCTTAGCTGCAACTTAAATATAAAAGACCACATACATACAAAGGAATATCAAATACAAAGGACCACTCTTCAAAATCATTAAAACATATAGGAGCAACAACGTAGCTATCTGTGGTTGCATAATCCTA
>WUAR02584245.1:0-11769 GCA_015164055.2 Chrysaora achlyos | reverse complement strand
TAATCTATTATCGCTCTGTACTTCCGTACATTGAGCACTGTGATGCATGCATAGACAACACAAAGCTATAGAGATAATTAATTTGGTATAAATAATCTTTGTTAGGTTAGTATTTGGAAAGATTTAGTGAGAAAAGCAATCAATGTTTCCTTCACTTAATCACTATCACAGCTTCGCATACTGATCCTTTACAGTAGTTGTTTTCATGTATTTTTCTAAGACAATATCACAGTTAAACATGATTTCATCTACAAATTTGCTTAATTAAAAACTATTTACTCAATTATTTATCATTAGGTATACACTGAGAAGTACAAGTACAAAACAGAAAATATATATTAGTACTGCTAAGGGCATTAGAACTTTATCAGAATGATGGACAAGGTTGATTTATCTTGAATTCATTAATTTTTATAGCAATCGACTGGAAAAATCGGTATTAAAAACGCATAATAATAACAACAATACCTGATGCCTGAATATTGCTTGAGCATATAAACCAAACCAAACATTGTAATCAAAATTAAGCGGAAGAGTGTGATTAACAACAATTAACAACACAAAGACCAACAAAGACTATTTACTCGTCATTTATTCTTGGTTTTTGTCCAGCTAAGGATGTCAAGGTGAAAGTTAAGCAAAGGGGAAGCGAGGCCTACATTTTAGGCCATCAAAAAGTAAGCAATCACTCAAAGCAAACTGGAATATTTATAGCTCCCAGAAATTCTTACCCAAAGAATGGAAGCACAAACTAGAAAACAGTTCTTGACGCAGTTGACTGCGATGAGGCGACGCTTCGCCATCTTTTCGTAAAGCTGTGCAAGCAAACAGAAGTTGAGTATGATTTAGTAACGAGTATTAACTTGTCTAGGCCAAATTGGTTTTTCCGCCAACGCCTTTGTTATCTTTCCGCCGCACCCATTCGCCTAGCCTCATTTTGATCTCCTTCGCAGTAGAATAGAAAAGTCCACGCAGGCTACCACTCGCCAAGCCAATGAAAATCTTCCCGCCGAATTTCAAAACCGAGGCAGACTTCTGTTTTGAACCGAGGCTATGGACTGAGCAAGCCGAAAACTCGTCCTAAATTTCAAATGCCACGAAATTTCAAAACGGAAAACCTAATTTTCATCTAATACTGCAATGCTTAAAGAACGGAACCTGGTACTTTCAACAAGTTGAAGTTTCCGTTGGTGAGTTGATGATAATTTAATTATTTTTCGTTCTTGCACTTTTCAAAACATTGGAGATGCATGTCAGTTAGACAAGGGCCGTTTTGAAGGCCTAGGCCTCATGAAAAAAATTCCCAGAGGAAAAGAAGAGGTTCAAAAAAATTTTGTTTTCATTTTAAATGGGTGTTTTGATTTGTATTTATAGCTTATTTCAATTAATTACGAAGAAAACCCACAGCAAAAAAAAATAATAATAATAATAGCTGTCTTTGTGTGAATATTTTTGTTTTTTTTTTTTTAATAGCCGTGTTAATTTGTATTTATAGTTAATTTCAATTAATTATGAAGAAAACCCACAGCAAAAAATAATAATAGTAACAGCTGTTTTTTGTATCGTTAGTTTTGTTTTTATTATTGATAGCCGTGTTAATTTGTACTAATAGTTAATTTTAATTAATTATGATGAAAATCCACTGCAAAAATGATAATAGTAAAAGCTGTCTTTCTATGTTTGTTTTCTTTCTTTCTATTTTTGCTGTCTTTCTATTTTTGTTTTTTTTTTAAAGGCCTGTTAATTTGTATAGTGTTAATTTGTATTTATAGTTATTCTAATTTATTATGAAAAAAACCCACAGCAAAAAAATAATAATAGTAACAGCTGTCTTTGTGTACCTGCATTTTGGATTGACATTCAATTTACGCAGAACATATTTCAATTTGAGGTAACGGCTCAAGCTAGTCTATATAAGCTCTGCTTTTCTTGGGTCATATCAAATCCACATTTTCCTTTGGATAACAGAGAGCTGGCAATTTCTATCCTCAACCTGCAGGCTGTTTTTCACCTTGCTAAGTTGTTATAACTGTAGTTGTAATAACTCAACTGCAAAATATCTATTTTGTAAATTAAGATTGATATTGGGAAGGGATGACCAAAAACTAGATTTCTGGTTTTGCTCAACAACTTTGCAATTTATTGTGTGATTTTACTTGCTAACCACTTGGCCATCCCTGCAAGCTAGACTTGTTTTTGGCTGAAGAGACCAACAGGAGAATGACAGTTTTATGGCAAATGTACATACATACATACATACATACATAATTTATTTGATAAAGCAGGTTGGGGTAAAAGGCAGCCTATAAGCTGATGTGGACCTGCTATGCTTAAAATATACCTAAGTAAACCTAATACAATTGTGATCAAAACCTAAGTTAAACTTAGCTAAAATTGTAAATTTTAAATAAAAGTGTGAAATATAAATGTATATAAATAATAAATTTTTCTCTCGCAATTTAATCAATAAACAAAGTTATCAATGTCCTTGTTTCTTATGAAAGCAGTCTTGTTGAATGTTATACTGTTTATAATATGACTTTGTCTAGCCAGTTCTTTTTTGTCACATTGTCCCTGATCTTTTGAGAATGATGTCTACTTTCTGTGTGCCCACTTGTTTTCCGTTGTGTTCATCTGTTTCTCTTCCCCAGTTTTGAGGTTTTGGGTCAGTGTGTGCATCACCTCGGGGCCAACCACTGGTTCCCTTTCAGATCTTTTCTCTGCAAAATGGATGTAATTTGGGACTGTGCACTGGACAGGACAAGGCCAGCACAGCTGCTATAATTAATGCATGTGCATGCCTCCACACACGTCCAAACTTCTCAGATGTGCTTTGTATCGCACATGCAAATAAATCTTTAACAAGTTTTTGTAGTATTTTGTGTGTTCCTTGGTGAATAATGTTATATACAGAAATCTTTCCTGATCATGTGCGTCCATGCCACTTTTGGCATCAGTACAATTGATCAGAACCATACCACAGGGGTGATAAGTAAGATTAACTGGTGGGCTTCCCACACCTTCTTTCATTGTGACAAAGCTATGGTACAACATTGTTGGTATAATTTCCATCTTTATTCATTATTTATTTCATTATTTTCATTGCGATTTATTAGGTAAATTGAATCTATAATCAATTAAATTTTTTCTTACACATCAGATTTATACAAAGTAGTCTTTTAAAATTTGCTTATTTTGTTGATTACAGTATCTAACTTATTAATGTCTTTTTCAAGTATGTATGTATTTTAATTAGTTTTAGTTTGTCTTACTGTTATAGCTCCATGATTTCAATTTAATAGCTTGGTTAAGGGCCTTCTTGGCCTATGTACCATTTGTGATAAAAAAGTAATAATAATTTCCATCAGAATAATCCAAAAACTTTCAAAAGGTCCATCAAAATCCTTGGTTCATAAAAATCTCAGACACTTTTTTTGAAAGAGGGATGAACTCCTCAAGCACTTCCACAATTATATGATATGTAAAAGGTTATCACGTTTTCATAAAAAATAAAAAAGCTACATTTTATGGATTGCATGCCTAAACTTTCTGAGGTGTGCGACCACCAGAGGTCAGTAAATTTCAGATTCCCGGTACTGAGCTACTAAATATTTGACTTATCAAGGCTTTCAGCAACTTAGCCAGTCAAGAAATGAATGAAAGTGCGAGAGATTTAATTAATTAATATTATTTTTTTGCAGTGCAGATCAGAGTTGCTGCATTAGCTTGGCATGTGAAGTGAAAATAAGCCAAAAAGTGAGATGAGACTGGGTGATGACGGCAGAACAACAACAGGACCAATAATGTTTTATGCCAAAAGATGCAGATGCAAGTAGTGTGATGAGAAGATGCACTTTCATATGAGTGAGTTTGGTTTTTATCTATGAATCTTTTAACTATCGTATTAAATTCAAGATCATGACTATGGTTTACAAAGCAGTTCATAATGCAGATCCAGGCTACATGTGTGATTTGATTGAGTTGTAAAAGGCAACATATTCACTATGCTCTGTCAATGGTTTTAATCTTAAGGCATAGCAATCTCCCCTGAAGACTTGCCGAAACAAAGCCTTTTCAGTATGTGCCCCTAGACTTTGGAACTCTCTCCCATCAGAAGTTAAGACTTCAGCAACTGTTTATCTTTTCATTATTTTAAACTTGCTTTTAATACTTAATAAGATATTTTTAGATCTTTTTAGATTCACAGAATCGCATAGTGCCAAGGATAAATAAGCTTTTTATTTGGTTTCGCGCTATAAAAGTTTTAATGTATTATTATTAGTATTAACTTGTTAAAAACTTTCTCAAACCTCTAACAACCAGCAATGTTCTTGAACCTTTCATTGAATCTATTTGCCCAACACTCAAAGCTTTAAGAGAAGCAAATACTTAATTGCATATATGTTTTGCGGAATGATTTTCGCTATGTTATGTTCAATTGATTGATCAATGCTGTTTACTTTCAGGATTTTGATAAAGATACAACTGGATATTGAAATCATAGATAGTCTACAAATATAAGCTTCTACTGGCATGATTGGGTGATTAAATGCATCCACAACAATCTTGGCTTGCTCTTGATAATTTGCTTGCAAGAACAAAGAATTTTCTTGTACATCCTATGGTTGAGAAATGATAATTAATACGAACATGCTTTTAAACGCTGGCTTCCATGATAGCTTGTAGAGATGCCCCTTCCCCTCCCTCCCCCACTTGAACATCAATGGTTTGATTGATGATTTATCAGGTATAATGCTTTTCTATCACTTGTATATATTGTTGTATTTATGCTAAATTGGTGTAAAAAATTAAAAACATTGCTTGAATGCTCAATTGTTGCATGAAGGTTTGAAGATATGATTCTATCCTTCATTAGACAATAACGGACCCATTCTGAGAAAAAGCAAGGATTCACACAGCTTAAGAATGCACAAAACAACACAACTTGTGCAACGAAACTCTACAACTGTATGGTTCAGTATCTGGACAGCCGCAAAGCAAATAGAGGTAGCCAAAGTGGAAAGAAATGAAGAGGAAATGCTGAAATTTGTGATCATTTGCCAGGTACAGAACCTTTCTCGCAGATGTTGATTTATCTAGTTGCATATACTAGATAGGTGTAAAACTAATAATTGATTGCTCAAATTTTCAATTTTCGCATGAAGTCTTGAAAATATGCATATTATCCTCCATAGGAAAAATCACAACAATTCCTCAAGTTTATAACACACAAGACATCAAAACAGCTCAAGAACTGTATGATTCATCATCTGGACAGCCAAGATGGAACTAGAAAGCAGTGAAGAAAACAAAGTGGAAGTGCTGGGTGCTTCTTGGTGGTTCCGGGCCTTTCAATGAGACGCACGCTAGCGCACAGGCACGCGCCAACCATTTCCCACGCACTCGGTTTGTCGCGCAAAGCTGTCAACAATTGTTGGCGAGCGATAGCTTCATAAAAAAAAATGCAAGTATTATGGAAAGCTGTCATAATCAATTGTTTGGTTGTTAAAAGCTAGAAAGAGAGGGAGCAGATCATAGAGAGGGCACTCTAGTTCTATTGAGAGAAAGGAAGAACGTGTCTTGTCCAGTTTATCAACAGGGCATGTTTCCCAAAAAGAAAAAGACGACAAAAATTGAAAATCACACGATGATGAAAGCGAAGACAGCGACGATGAAAGCGTAGTTGACGCTTGCTAAGGAACTGGACAGTAATTGACATATTTAATCGGCAGCGCAGTCTTATTTACTCATTGAAAGGCCTGGTGGTATTGTCAGAGACAGTACCTAGTTCTGTTGTGAATACGTATTTACTTTTTTATACATTTTCTGCGTTGAACTTGTATAAATAAGTGCTTTATTTGACAGGATTCTAAAACCGTAACAAAATATGAATTTATTTGATCATTCCTTAGATTGATAATCTAAAGTGGTTCCGTGCACTTCACTAATAAACACTACAACTTGTATCAGAAATCAAGCTATAAAGGAGTTATTGTTTACCTCTGCTGGACCATGTTCTAATAGTCAGCAACTCATTCCTCTTCCCGTACTTTTAGAATCACTTTGCCAGACTTAACAACTTTATTTTGCTGTTGTATATAACGGACTAATTTCTGTTGTTTGTTTTCATGATTCATGGCCGAAATGAGCAACTGAACGTTGTCACTCACAGTACAAGTTTGATGCATTGCTGGTTTGATTGATGGTTGAGGTTTTCTGAATCTGGGAACAAGGAGACTGGAGAACACATGATGGAGATACTAATAGTAGTAATGGAAGCGAAAAAGACTTCCGGAGCAAATGAAATACTTGCAATATGAGGTATGGTATCTTTCTGGTTTTTCATATTGATTTATTCATACAGTTTATGCTTGATAGGATTTACACCTTAGTATAAGCAGAATTAGTTTAATGTACTGCTGTTTCAATGTATTATGCCAAATTCATTGCTACAAAGTTGCAATACAATGCAGATGACGTTGGCATTGTAGATTTGCAGTCTAAGATTAAACTATTTTTGTTTATAAAGGCATCATCATCATTGAAACAAAGGCGTCAGGAAATGTACATAAGTTTCTATGAATGATGCCAATTTCATTGCTACAAAGTTGCATTTCAATGCAATTGTCGTCAGCATTCTAAATTAGATGTTTCTTAATAAAACTTTTGCTATAATTGAAAGCAATAGCTTGAAGAAATTGATTAGCATTTCAATGAATGATGCCTAATTTTAATGCTACAAAGTTGCTATACAATTCAGTTTACGTTGCCATTGTAAATTCGCAGTCTTAAATTAAACTATTGTTCCAAACAAAGGCGTCTGGAAAAGTACATGATTTTCATTGAATTAAATCAATTTAAAGGCTATAAAGTTGCATTTCAATGGCGTTGATGTCAGTTGTAAAGATCCACTGGTGCTAATTAAAGTCAGTAGTTTTAAAGGCATTTATGATCTAAACACAAATTAGCTAACTTGATTAATATTACATGTTACAGAAAACATTGTATAGTTTACCCAGCGATTAATCACAAGCTACTTCATTGATGATATATAACATTTATAAGAAATTTATTGACAAAGACCGAAAAATTCCATATTTCTAAAATTATGTTGGTTGTGAATTACTAAAAAATAAATTTCCTGTTTAGCTGCCCGAAACTCAAGGAATAGAAATATTTCCTATTTAGCTAGGACCCTGGGTTTTGTAATACAATTGAAGTTTGCGTAAGCCAACATGGGGTTTTCTTGGAGATTCAAGAGGGGCGTAAAGTTATAACGGGTTATGATAATTATGTTCTTGGCGAAGAGCAAGCCTCTGCTTGGATGAGCTCGCTTAATGAATTTGATATGGTGCAAGCAAACTTTCCTTTAATTTTCTGCTGAAATTGTGGACATTTGCACTATTATTAATTGAACATGGATTCTTCTAAAGCAGCGCCCCTTTATTTATAACAGTTTTTATCACTTTATTTTTTCTTTGATTTATATGCTTTTTTGTCTTTCCTTTATATTGTTTTCTTTTCCTTGTGTTATGATTATGTTTTTGTTTATGTTTAAGAAGAAGTCTTAATAATATCAAATATTATGATTCTTTTGTTTTCTTGCAGATATTCAGTGTCATTGAAAGTAAAGGAAATGTACATGAGTATTCACAAGCATGATGTGACAGAAAACAACGAAGCATCTATTCTTGGATATAGAATTTCTTGTTCATTTTATTGCTAAACATTGGATCTTTAGTCGATATGCTCTGAATTCGAAGTTTGATCAACCATTGCTAAGGCCTTTACACTCGCCGACGTTGTATGCACAGTTGAGTAAACCTGGATGTCGAGAGCAATGAAAGCTAACATTGTGTGATCGTTGCATTTAACGCTTACTAAAGCAAAGAATGTTCTTCTTGATCTTGTGGTGAAGCAAGGACTATCTGATGCAAAGATATCTAGCTCTTATGGCTGTTTTTATTCGTGCTGTTCAACTGACAGCTTAACGATGCAATCGCAAGTAACGGAGAAGAAAACATTTTGGACCAAATGCAGTGTTATCGTTTCAAGGTATGGTGTCTTTTCTTCTATTTTCATTTAGTTGTTTACATCTGCTTGATTAATAATCATGAAGTTGGGTATATGCCTACCTGCCCTTTAGTATGGGCAAATGATGAACCTTCATTTAGCAAGAGATTTTCAATCATTCTAACTCAATCAGCTGTTCAGACGAGTTTGATTGAATATAACTTGTCAAATTGGCCTGTTGTTTAATTTTCGACTGTTTGTATCTAGGATTTCTGTCTGGATATTCAAGCCACATACAATCAAAGTGTCTTATATTACAAGTTTTTACGATGAGAATGAAAATGGGTTTTCACCTGGTTGAAGAAGATTAGCCTGTCACTTTAGACCTATCACTGATTGTCAATCTAGGACCTCTGTATGCTGACATCTGGGGAGCCAATATGTAAAACTTATCAAATTGACCAAGTAGGAATGAAAGAGGAGCAGCTGAAGAAGGAAATCGTACGTTGTCTTTTAGCTAGGTAAATTGATTGTCTTTATTTTATGTATTCGAATATTTATTTGTTTTTGGGGTAAATTGACTTTCTCTCTTTTATCTTTTCCTATATTTGTTTGTATTAGAATGAATGTGTTTATGATCATATAAAGAGGGCTCTAAAACAGCATATAAATGATCCAATGATCTCGTATACACGGCTCCTAGAAGACAATAGGAATGTTAAATCATAACATTATTATAGAACTCAACCTATATTTCATTTAATGATTGGAAGTTGAATCTTTTATTGACTAAAAATATGGAAGTTAGCATAAATATTATCGAAGATAAAATTGACTTTGCCTGTTAACAGTTTTCATTCTTTAAGCATTTCTCTAAAGCGTCTAAATTGAAATGAGCCCATATACAGCTTTACAGATTGTTTTATATTTTTGAATATTATTCTTTAATTTGTAGGTTGCTGAGGTACGGCTTCAAGATTGACTTTTCTATCATTTGGTTGGAAAGCATATCATGTTTCAAAAGTGCAATAGATGACTTTTCCAGAACAATAAATGACAATCCCACCAGTTTCTTTAAAAAAGGAGTAGCTAAATGACAATGCCTTGGTCATAGAAGTACTTTGTTGTAGATTGTGAACAGTAGTGGAATAATGGAACAAAGGAATAACACCCCATCAGTTCCTTTGAAGAAGAACTAGCTACATGAAAATGCCTTTATCATGGAAGTACTTTGTTGTAGATTGTGAACAGTAGTGGAATAATGGAACAAAGGAATAACACCCCATCAGTTCCTTTGAAGAAGAACTAGCTACATGAAAATGCCTTTATCATGGAAGTACTTTGTTATAGATTGTAGTAAACACTCGTGGAATACCTGGAACAAGAGAATAACATCCAATCAGTTTCTTTGAAAAACGACTAGTTACATGACAATGCATTATAATTGACGAGAAAAAACTGGACATTGAAAGCAGAAGTACGTGTTGTAGATTGTGATCAACACTCGTGGAATACTGGAACAAGAGAATAATACTTCATCAGTTTTTTTGAAAATGGACTAGCTAAATGAAAATGCATTGTAATTGACGAAGAAACAACTGGATATTGAAAACATAGATACTTCGAATATCATCTAGTACTGGCATGAATGGATGATTAAATTCATCCGAAACCATCCACAACAACCATGGCTTGCTGATGTCAATTTACTTACAAGAATGATAAATGTTCTTGTTCATCCTATGATATCAAGCATAATTGAAATTACAGGAAACTTAAAAGCACGTTGTGACAGAAAAGAACGAAGGATCTATTCTTGGATAGAGAATCGTCTTGTTCATTTTAGTGCTGAACGTTGGATCTTTAGCTGATATGCTCTGGATGTTTGATCCACCACAGGCCTTTACAGTTATTAACGCTGTGTGCACAGTTGAGTAAACCTGGATCTCGAGAGCAATTCAAGCTAATATTGTGTGATCGTTGCATTTAATGCTGACAAACAAAGAATTTTCTTCTTGATCTTGTGGTGAAGTAAGGACTATCTGATGCAAAGAGTTCTGGCTCTTATGGCTTATTATGTTGTTACTATTTATCCGACTGGTTAAACAAGGAAACAAAAGTAATGGAAACGAAAACATCTCGGACCAAATGCAGTGTTATTATAGTTAAGGTATGGTGCCTTTTCTTCTGTTTACAATGAGTTGTTTGCATCTGCTTAATTAGTAATAATAAAGCTGGGTTTATGCCTACCTACAGTTTCTTATGGGCAAATTATGAACCTCAATTTAGCAAGCGTTTTCAATAATTTTAACCCTTCAATCGTCCATGTAAGGGCTTGGTTAAATTCAACTGTTATTTATTTAATTGGCCTTAAATTGTTTAATTTTCGATTGTTTGTTTCTAGGATTTCTGTCTGGATATTCAAGCCACATCCAATCAAAGTGTCTTATATTACCGTTTTTACGATGAGAATGAAAATGGATTTTCAACTGGTCGAAGAAGAGTAGCCTATCACTAATTGTCAAGCTAGGACCTCTGTATGCCGACATCTTGGGATATGTAATTTTTATCAATGTGACCAAGTAGGAATGAAAGAAGAGCAACTATGAAGGATATTGTACGTTGTTTCTATATCTGGTAAATTGACTTTATTTCTTTTATGTATTTATGTATTTATTTGTTTTGGAGTATCAGAATCTAACACAAAGAAACACCTTGATAACGTAGGGTGAATTGAGGTTGTACCATGACATATATAAGACTCCTCGACAACGTAGACTTAGGCTTCAAGAGAATCACTTGAAACATGCCTACGCAAAAGAGCTTTGGTGATGACATGAAGAGGCTCTAAAACAGCATAAAGAAAATCCCATGATTTCGTAGATAGGCTCTTAGAAGTCATTGGGAAAGTTATACCATCACTTTATCATAGAAGTCATCCTAAATGTTATCATATGATTAGAAGTTGAATCCTTTATTGACTAAAAAAGGTAGATGGCAGAAATAATCGAAAATAAAATCGAATTTGACTTTTAATAGTCTTCCTTCTTTAAGCATTTCTCTAAAGTGTCTCAATCGAATTGAGCCCATGTGCAGTTTCATGAAACGTTTTGTATTTGAACATTTATTCTTTACTCTGTAGGTTGATGAGACACTGCTTCAAGATTAACTTTTCCATCAGTTGGTTGGAAAGCATATCATGTTTGGAAAGTGCAATGGATAAGTTTCCTCCCGTTCTTTGAAATGGACAAGCAACAACGTCAAGTTATTTGCTTATGGGAAAGCTTGGTTATAGCTTACAGCTTACACTGGTGTAATTTCTTGAACATGAGAAGAACGCCCAATTAGCTTCTTGGAAAATGAACTAGCTACATGACAATGCTTTGATTATGGAAGTACTTGGTTATAGATGGTAGTTAACTTTCGAAAAATAATGGAACAAGAGAATAATACCTCATCAGTTTCTTTAAAAATGGACTAGCTACATGACAATGCAATGATTATGGAAGTACTTGATTATAGATGGTAGTCAACATTCGTAGAATAATGGAACAAGAAAATAACAGCCCATCAGTTTCTTTGAAAATGGACTAGCTACATGACAATGCCTTGATCTTGGAAGAACGTGGTTATAGATGGTAGTCAACATTCGTAGAATAATGGAACAAGAGAATAACACCCCATCAGTTTCTTTGAAAATGGACTAACTACATGACAATGCCTTGATCTTGGAAGAACGTGGTTATAGATGGTAGT
>WUAR02584134.1:0-11772 GCA_015164055.2 Chrysaora achlyos | reverse complement strand
TGAGAAACTCAAACAACAAGGCCTGATATCATTAGTCTGGAATGATAAGATCGCTCTTAAATGCAGATACATTCAATTTTTGCAAGAAATTTGCAACTGTTATCAGCTCAAAGATGTATTTTTTCCTAACTGATTTATTGTCTAATGAATTATTCTTTCTGATAAATCTTGTTGAAATTTGTTTTCATAAATTTCCTCCATTCATATTTTGTAGAAGATGAAGTGTACATGGAAGACGAGGAAAAACGTCAGGAGTACGTCCTTAACGATAATGGCTCAGTGTATTGGGGTGGCAGGAAGCCAAAATCTTGGTTCTTTGGACAAGTAAGTGGAGAAAATATATTCAAAGTTGAGGAATCAAAATGCAAAAGTATATTTACTTCAATATTGCATGTTTTTTCACATATGCACAGCTTAAAATATTTTTTAATCTTTTTAGTTTACAGATGAGACATTTGGCTGTGTAATGAAATTGTTGGAAAAGGTTCGTACAAATTACAGGGATACAGCTCGGGAAGTAGCAAGAGCCATTTCTGCTTTGGTGAGTATATCCCATCTTAATGCCATAAAGACTCACTAATGACTCATTCATGGGAACTAATAAACTTCCTAAGACTGCCATGCATTAGTATTTAGCAGCAAGAATGGCCAAATTGTGTCCATAGGTTGTGGTATGAATCCCATCCATGTCACCATGAAAAAGTGAGGAGAGTTGCCAGCACTCTGTAATTCCAGGCAAAAGCCAAAAGGAGTCAAGAGGTGTGGTCAAATCGAGAGGAAGGACTAGGGTCGCACTGCTTAGATTAGCCTTGTGTTACTCAGTGGTCTCCCTGTGCTCAACACAGAAACTCATACCTTACGAAGATGGCAAGCGCATGTCCCTATCAATCAATCATTAAAGAGTTTCCTAACAAGAATTGATCCAGTATACTTGAACCTTTCCGAAGCCCTTACATTTTTTAAGCTAAATGTTGATGATATTATATTTTACCTAGGCTAATGATAGTGACGATAATGGCTTATTAACTGGAAATTGGAGTGGAGATTATGATACTGGGGTTAAGCCATGGCAGTGGACTGGAAGTACAGCCATTTGCAAAAAATATCTGCAGACTGGAGAACCTGTGCATTATGGACAGTGCTGGGTGTTCTCTGGAATCACAACATCATGTAGGGCATCTTGAAACTTAAGTGATATTTTTTACCAAATATTCTCCCAAATTCCTGGCAGCACTTGGTTTGGAGTACTAACCTATATTCTATTTTGCACATCCAAGCCAAGATTGGTATATTTACCACTTATTTTTTCAATGCCAAGATTATGACAATCCATTACCATGCTGTTTAATATAATGTTGAAACTCTGTAACATTGTCATCCTTCTAAGGCACAAGTCCCTTTTACCCAGCTAAAATACACTTAGGCCTCCCTCCATCAGAAGCATGAACAATTCAGAAAACATTAAGTAATGCATATCTGTAAATTACAAGATTGATCTTTAAAATATTTTATATTTAATTTTTTTTGTATTTTCTAAATATAGTGATGAGGTCACTTGGAATCCCGACTCGGTCTGTAACAAATTATGATTCTGCCCATGACACAGACAACAATCTCACTTTTGATAAATACTTTGATGAGAATGGTGAATACCTTGATGAGGAGTCTGATGATTCTTGTTGGTAAGTTTTTAATTAATATTCTCTCTTTCCCATATCTCTTCAGTCCAGCTGTATGATTTGAGCACCTGAACATTAACAAAAGCACTGAATGAAAGCTGGATGGTACATACACACTAAGAAAAGCATAATTTGTGAGCTGGATAGCACATTTGGCAAAAAGAGAATTTTATGGTACTCTGCTTTGCCATGGCCTTGAGAACGTTTGTCTTCAGGTCGGAAAGGTCGTGGGTTCCAATTACCAGCCAAGTCATACCAAAGACTTTATAATGGTATTCAGTGTTACCCTGCCACACCATTACTATTAGGAGTAGAATGAAGTGTTTTTCACACCAGGGCCTTGCCTTTAATGTCTAAGATACAAGATACATTTATCAGTCGACGTGATTGATTAGTCCAAACTGGTCAGTTTTTTTCGGAAAATGGACGTGTTAGAAATTTCAGTTAAAACTTATCAGATAACTGATGAGTCCAGTGGAATGGAGCAGTTTTCATTTTGTGCATTTGATCATATTTTCGAGGCACGCTAAACCTGGTTTTTTGGATAAATCGATTCTCTCATTACAGTAACTTTTTTTGTAATATCAATTTGTACAACAGCCAACAGTTCTTTAACAGTTTCAGGCCTCATCCTAAAAAAATTCTGATATTCGCCTAGTTTGTAACAACGGTTTTGCCCAGATAGTTGTCCGTTTACTCCTTTTCCGTTTCGAAAGAATTGCAATAATAATGGCAGCAGCAGCGAGTTCCGTGTCGCTATCCATTACAAAACTAAAAAAAAATGAAGAATTTTGACTGATGTAAACGCGCGCTCCCACAGCTAAAGTGATGAAAAAACTGATGAAAAAAAACAGATCGTGTATTTTAGCCTTTAGGGATAATATTCTGGTCCAGTAATTGATTTATAGACACTAGTCGATGTTTATTAAACTGAGATTATTTCTATAAATGGCAGGAATTTCCATGTTTGGAATGAGAGTTGGATGAGTCGCCCTGATTTGCCAGCTGGCTTTGGTGGTTGGCAGGCATTTGATGCCACACCACAAGAAGAGAGTAAAGGTACTCTTCAAGTTTTCCCTAATTTCGTAACCATACTTCATTGTTTTGCTAAGCCTATATAAGTTTCAATGCAACTAATAGAAGTGCACATATTTATAAAATGCGGAAGAAACCTGATTTCAGGGGCTTTAATTGCCTCTTTTTCAACACATGCTAGCTGCCACAAGGCACTAGGCACCTACCCTAGTTGTTACGATTGTATACCAATGATGTTTTCTTTGACTTTCGTTCTTTTTGATGTATTGTAGTTTGTTTTGCTGTCCGACACTCTCGCTTCAAACTGCAGGAACATGACAACTGACCTATTATTCGTCAACAATCATAATTATTATTATGACCATTTTTATTGCTAGAAACCACATTTCTCATTGCCCGATGATGGGAGACGGATCTCTCCCGAAACGTTGCCCTATTAAATATCAAAGGCTTGTCATGATAAGTTATGACTATCATGTCTAATACAGTATCGGGGATAGCCCTTCCTCAGTAGTGAAGAGAAATAAAGTGTAAGGGTAGCTAATTGAAAGATTGGATAGGAGAAAAATAGAGCATCAAAAAGAATGTGACGCTTTAGAAAGAAGTAGATAGCTGCGAAGGAGAGTTTAAGTATCAATCGTTACTTTCTTTCTATGTCCGTTGCAGATAGGTGCAGCTTTCAAAGCGTAGACTCTGAGTCTTCACTGTGTAAACGGAAATGAGAGGTTTGTGGTAAAGGATCGAAATCTTTCTGTCGCCTTGGCCTAGTCGTTCCCGTCGCTACCCTTACCCTACAACCCTAACCCCTTTTCTAACCCCAGCTACTGCACAATGCACCCCAACCGCCTGTAAGTGGTGAATATATTTTACAGGGAATGGCTGCGATTTGTCGTTTATTATCCTCTGGTTCTTGAAAGCAAAATTAAGGTGTTGGTGTTAGATGCGCAATAGGCTTAGGTTAAATTTGCTGAAGCGTTCTTTGTTGGGATTTTCATATGCTACAAACAAGAGGATGCACAATATCGCCATCCCGCACATGTTTTTCGGCATATCCCGTATCCCGCCGCTGTATTTTGCCAAATCCCGATCCTGCTTCCCCTTGGCTATCCCGTATCCCGCCAGCCAGGAATCGTATATCCCGTATCCCGCCCGTCAAAAATGCCCATCCCGCCAAACCTATTGTGCACCCTCAAATAAGCAACTCTTCGTTGTCTACAAACGTTTTATTGCCGATGAAGCCAGAAATATTCGCTTTCGGATTTTTCATGTTTCAATTCAGCCGAATTCCACAATGCCGCAAATTATACTTGTCTGGATTATTTCTAAACTCTTCAAAATAGTTGGATGTATTTATCAGGGATATTGAAAAGACGAAACAATCGCAGATTTGTTACTTTTGAATTTAAAACATAAGACCCTGTTGAGATAACCGTCCCTGCTTCCATTTAACTGTTTCATTTGTTCCTTAAATCCGATCGGAATTTTTGTGGTTCTTGACGAGATTTGATTTTCAAGATGTTGATCTCCAGCGAAATTACACTGATATTAAGGAAATGCGACTTACTATCCACTTATTCATAGGTTAATTGCCAAAGTAGCTTCACGAATTTTGATATCAAAAGGCTTTGAATGAAAACAAGTTTCTGTCTGGCTGTTAGCTACTGCATGCGAATTTTCGGAGCTAACTGTTCTTGTGGTTGTTTAGTGCATTTGTGTTAGTTGTTAGGTTTCTTGCTATCTATCATATAGAAAGTAGAGGAGACAATAAAGGATGTCTTGATGAAACGCCTCTGCTTGTCGCTTCAGTATTTTTGTGTTTTTCGGAATCATGTTGTAGTGCTGCTGTATCAGAGCAGACCGAACTACCAGGGGGATGGAAGGGGCTGACAATGTGACATACAGTTCCAATCTGCAGAAATATCAGGACTGTTTTTATGTGAATCTGTCTCTGTTATTGTGGTTATGAAAGGAAATTTGCGCCACCGCAGGACAGTCGTATCAACGACTACACGCAGCGTGAATATCACAAACAATTCCAGTCGTTCCGAAAACTCTTCACGACCAGCAACGTATGCCAGGCCATCCTGTCCCCCAGTATAAAAGTGCGTGCGTTCTTCTTTTTCTCAGACCCAAGAGCCCCTTTTGACTATAGAAGCATGTTTTTTTATATGTGCCCCCAAATTTAAAATGTCCTCTCCTGAAACTTGTCCCCTCCCCCGAGCAAGAATATGACCGGACTGTTTGTACTGTAGCCTTAAAATCTCGCGAGCTGTTCTTTAGCGGTAGACCAAGTTATATGCAAACTGACTACGTTAGACCATAACTATTCTACATTATTTGCAAAACAGATGTAATGGATTACATACATTAGCATAAATTGAGGTGTGCAAAGTAATAACATATGGTCCTGCTACAAGTGCGTCTTTTTACGTCACTGCTCACTACTGTATATGAACTGGTGCAATTTACCGTTAAAAGATTGCTTCCCATTCAGTACTGTACTATGCCCTGCAGAAACCACTCAGAAAGTTGCGAAAACGCGGGCAATTACGCGCGGTGAAATAATATAGAATGTAGCTATAAACTTGGACCGAGGTTGGCTTAGCATTAAAAATAGACAGTAAAATAAAAATTTCAGTGCGTGTTGTACGTCAAATATCGAATGTATCAATCAATTATTTTAAAAGACGACAGTATACTTAAAGAAAATTCAGGTTTACCTGAAGACGAGTCAAGCTCGAAACGTTGTATAGGTACACTTTCGTCTTTAAAAATAATTGATTGATACATTCAAAATAGACAGCCTCGCCATTTTTCGTGAACGCTAAATGATTTCCTCTGTTCGAGATTACCTGAACAAATTAGATTTTAATACTTTGCGGTGTCTTTCCGATTGCATTTGTAAATTCTTCTGTCTTATCTGACCCAGTGGTTTTACTTATGAAATTACTTATGTGCCTCGCAGATCTTGCAAGTAGCAAAAAAATTGTTTCAATGTGGTCCTTTTTATAGGAAAGGGGGCTACCCCAATAAGTGGCTCCTCTCGGGCTTCTTTGCCATGGTCTTGTCCACACTTTATGGTCTTGAAAGAGTGTGGTCTTCAAATTATGAAAAAATCTATTAATGTATAAATATTCTAATTATTTTGAGAATTTTGTTAGTTTTATGACCATTTATTTCACACTCTTACCCTTAATTAACACAACTTAGGGATGCCAGAGAGGCATTACATTTTTTTCCGGGAGCTCTGCCCCCATACCCCTAAGCTGCAGCGCCTTCCTTTTTCCGGGGGGAGTCACCAACTTTTAGCAGAGTTAACCCACTATTATACGCGAGGAGTTGTCTTAATGCAGCTAGCTACGGCCTGGCAGTCATTCTTCTTTCATCTCAATTTTATTCCTATCACTTTTAGGCCGTCAAGTTCCCAAGGAGTAACAGTGGTCGAGTCGAAGTAAAGGAATGATCTCACCATCAAGTAAGTAGAGCCAACACAAGATAGCGTGTGAAACTACCCTGTTCTGGTTTCAACAGTAAGATATAACGTGATTAGTACAATAGTATACATATCAAGAACACAACAATGTTACAGCGATTATAGCATGCAAAAAGAGTGAATGATTAATAAGATATAAATCAATAAACAGGACTAAGAATAAAACGTTTAAATGAATTGGACGAGGGATTTGCTATCTTGCATATAGCTATGTAGCCAATATTCGGCACAATTCCTTCGGTGTAGTGAATTCCTGGGCCTATTCTGGTTAATTTTTAAATAAAAACAATGCTTGCCTAGTTCAGTCCAGGCTGGCCCTGTCCCTTGCTTTTTATTTAGATATGTAGCTAAACTTTTGTCTTCCTGCCTGTATATAGAAGTCTAGGTTAATGACATAAATTGCATGAATTCAATTTCCTTTCTTTCAGAATTGCATGAAAAATTCAGAGCAATCAATTGGAAATATTTTTTCCTTGGCCTAAATGCAGAAGAACTAATATTGTCGGCTTGGAAGATGAGGATGAAGCCTTTAGTGAATTATTAACATGAGGTTCCCAAGTTCCTTTCCTGATCATGGTACCCGTGCAGTTCCTGAAATGGTAAGAAAGTCTCTGTCTTTCTTCTTCTCGGATTGACCTAGTAGTTCGTTCGTTCGTTCGTTTGTTCGTTCGTTCGGTCGTTTTCGTTCGTTCATCATTCGTTCGGTTTTCGCTTGCTTTACGTCCGACCAATGTGTCTTGCACATTTGTGTCGCTCACCGCCGATTTTCTTAGCGAATTTTGTGTTTATTCTTTATATACTGTATGTTACTTGCCTCTAATTTTGCAAATATTTGATGGTTATGCGAATTCTGTAAAAACTAATTTTCGCAAAACACAACTATATCTGGTTTGGGCACCAATGGTAGCTACTAGGTTTAAGTCCGCTTTTAAAGTCCTCAGACTCAAAAATTTGAATAAAAGCCTGCCCGCCCGCTTTAAACACTGACCCATTCCAGAGAACGGAATCATAAACAAGTTTCTAGTAAAAAATTTTGGGTTCGGGGAATAGACGTATAATTTGATCTGCTTCATTGCTTAGCTCATATTGGAGAAATCCTAAGAAAATATTTCATATGGATTAGTACATTTGTAGGAATGTAATTTTATATAATCTACTCATTTTGCTGTATATTTTTTAATGCCAAATAATGTTAAATAAATCCGCCCTGAAGAACCGGGTTCATAAGTTGTCCATGACAGTCGACCGGTGCCACGGTACCTGGTACGGACTCATAGCTGAATATACTGAGAATTACTGGAACCCGTTTTAAAGAGAGTTACCTTTAATAAAGTCTCTTCTCTTATGTCATGGACACACTTTGCAGCTACATGTTCTTATAAACACTCTTTGATCCCATATTGCTGTAACCTCGTTCCCAGAGTATTCTTATTACTCTCTTTAGGGCGCAACGGTTTTCTTGCACTTTTGATAGCTACTTCAATAGTAATCAAATAAGTGTTAAGTTTTGATTCCTGGAGTTTTTACTGGAGTAAGCTGGTGATGTTTTATAATTTGTCAGTATTTAATCATTTGCTTGGCTCTATTACGATACGATATTTTAAATCGATAATTTTGTACTTTTCTAACAAGTCACACAACAGAAGAATATATATTTCGTAAGAACATGTTTTTGTTTGCATACCATGGATTGATACAATTTCTTAGAATGAATGAATTGTTTGCATTTTTGCATTTTGTACATTGCTTATCCATTATATATATACTTTAGTTAAAGTTAGCAGCATTAAAGAGTGTGTGGACCAAGTTTGTAGATTTCTTTACTGGAAAAGGTAAATATGCTGCTATGGAATCAAGTATGAATTTTCTAGATTTTGCGTCGCATTTTTTGAGTTTTTATATTTATATAAGAGTTAATTTGTAATGTTCTTATATCCTTGACAGTTCTTGAATATAAATATTGTTAAACGTCTTAAGCAGAGTTCTTGTGAGCTCTTGAGAATAACGCTGTAATTAGCTTGCTTGCGGGATGTGAATCTTTAGCCATTTTGAGCTACTTGGTAGACAAGCATAAGAGTACCCAACCCCGTCGTTACGACTTTTAACAACAGAATGTGATGCAAGTTGGAATGATCTCGGGGGGTAACACCCCTAACAACTTGATTATTTACTAGTATTCCATTCCTTGAAGGATGCAAAAGCATCGTAAATCGTATTTGAGAGTTTATTCATCTTTCAATAATTTGCACTGTTAAAAAATGTTTAACGAACCTGTCATTTAGGGCATATTTATGTAAATGGTACACTAATTTCGATATCTGAGGCAAGGGTGCACCAATTTTTTGATGTTCGAGCTAAGTGCACACCAATTTCGACATTTGAGCTAACGAATTGAAGAGATTCCAAAAAGTCATTATTTTCCAAGACTAGATATCTTACTTCCTTCCTTTTGTGATTTAATCGATTATTCTGATAGGATTTCTGCTTAATAAAGATAGCCCCTAGGCGTAGTCCCAAGGACCTTCCTCCATTACTAAAAAATGATCCCTTGGAATATTTTGATGCCTACAGTTGCCTTCAAGAGAAAATCGAAAAAACATAGTATTGCGTGCTCTGCAGTGTTTTACAGTAAGGCCCTGCATTTAAGAAACCACCAAGTAGAAAATTTTAGGCTGCTGAAAAATTATTTGTCCCCCTACTTTAAGAAACTCTTGAGACTCACACCCAAAATAAAGTTTCTTGTATTTCGGCTTGTATAATGTAGTATGGGGGACTGTTTTATCTTACTTTCTTTTAATACAAACATATATCGATAAAAAATCCCTTTTTCTTGTGATCTATTTTTCAAGGATTTCCAGAAACGAGATAAGAATGAAAATGTACCATAGATTTAAGAAACACTTTAACGTGTGAAAAATTGGTTTCTAAAATGCAGGGCCTAACTGTATTCGATCTGGATCTAATCAGGAATTTGTGTTCTTTTGATAGAAAAATGTTACACCTCAAGGCTTTATTGAATTGACTTAGCATTTAGATATGGTTTGGAAATTATTATTGTGTAAAACATTATTTAATGGTGCAGATTTGTACTAAATATTTTAATATTTAATCTTCCTTATTCTCGTTTATATTTAAACTTTTGGATTAGCAGAAGTACATCTGTATTTTTTGAGAATGACATATTTTGTAGTTGGTTCTTGCAAGTTAACTTTTTTTATCGTAAATCAGCTAGTAATTTTTATATTCAAATATTCTTCAAACAAACATAGCTGCGAGACTTTATCAGTGTATTTTCGAATCTCAGAAATTGGGCAAGTTTTTCCACAAAACATGGAGACATGCTGCAGACGTTTAAAAGCGTGTAACACATCAACAAATTAATTCCCTTTTTATTTTCCTTTTAGGCAGTGATTGCATTAAGTAGAGCTTGGTTCTCAATTTAAAACAATATTTCCAGCGTTTCTTTGCTTCTGGTATTAACCAAACTAGGTTTTAGTCAAACTGGAAGACGTGTTTTCGGCAAACTAACATTTGTGAGGTTTCTCAAGGCTCTTGTTTCGGGCCATTTCATTTTTTTAAATGTATGTGATTTATTATTATGCTTATACTTCAAAATAACGCTGTTTGCACTTTAATTAAAGAACAGCAATGTCAGCAAGAACTATGGACAATCTAATGAGAATTAAGCAAGTACGTTTGTGCGGCTAGAAATCGTTGGTTTGTGTCGTGTACCATAAAAGAGACTTACCAATGAGAATAAAGATACGAAAACTCCTTTGGGAATGAAATCAACCACGAAAAGAAGAAGTGAATTCAACAGGGAATTAAAAGAAACAGTTTTGAATAGCTCATGCATCGCTTTGCAAACCCCTTGAGAGTCTTTGGATAGTGAACGCCTTTGAATTTCTCTACTTCTGCAGGACGTTATAGATTGAGATACACGTTGCTTCATAATTTCTTTTTTAATCAACGAACTTTCGGCCTAACTGTCAAATTTTGCTGCAGTCCTGTGCAACTTACTTTTGCTTATCACAACGGGACGAAATATCAATTTGTCTTTTTCATGGAGCTGCAAAGCCTTGATTGTAATTCTTGCTTGAGACCGAAGATTTGTCTGGGAGCATTTCTTTCATACAGATATATTATGGTGAGTGAGTCTCTTTCTTTTATAGTCTCTGCAAGAGGTCATTGCATAGCCTGAGTGTCTAGGTTTACTTGCAGGAACCATTTTAAAAAAAGTAGCAGTTTTCTGGCCTTGAATATCTCTCAGGTCACGGTTTGTGCTGTTTTTCCTGCTCTGGTTTCGGTATTTTATTTAAATTCTGCATAATTTCTCAGGTTCATGATTTCTGCATTACCAATTAATCAACTTTCGCTTCAGCACAGCACGTGGGTTTCCGAGTTTTGCTATTTTTCGGGTTCTGATGCCCCTCAAAAACCACCCTCTTGATCACATCTTTTATTTTGTGCTCATGGTAGTTTCAAGTTTCGTAACACGCAATTCTACACACATATGATACTGATCGAAATAATAGCGTAAATCTAAAATACAGAATCAGTCAGGTTTGGAACCAAGAAAGAAAGACTAATATTCATAGGAATTAAAAACATAATTATTTTTTTAACATAATTATTTTATAATAATTATCTTTTTTAGAGTAGTCTTTTAGCATCATTCAAATTTCAATGTACGAAATACAGAATTATCATAGAGTTTTCGGTCGGGTTGTCCACTTGTACTTCTCTGTGAATTTATGCTCGGACACAGGGAAAAATGTACACTAAACATAGACCTTATTGGAAGAATTGTATACCCTAATTGCAGACTTAACCTTTAGCTACACCTACACCTAATTCATATATGTTGGTACCGAGAGCTAAATATATATTGTCGGTAGATTAGTAAAATTGTAAAAGATAATTACTTTTCCAAGCCTCAAACTGCTTCCATCTATACTTTATCTTCTCTTTCCATAAGAAGAGGCAAGTTTTCTTTTTCGCTTGTTTCCAATGTCTCGGCAGTTTCAGTTCCGGCTGTCTCAGGAAGCCAGATTGCAAGAATAGAAGCAACAAACGATGCACTGCCCATAATGAGAAACGGAAGCCAAGGGTGAAATACGATAAGCCATTTAGTTACCCAAGGAGCAAGAGCAGCGCCGATGCGGCTTTTGATCTGCAGGTACCCCATACCTTCTCCTCTGTTTGAAAGAGAACACGCAATTTTTTCATACAGTAAATGTAAATCCATGCAAAGAAGAAACTAAAACCTTTTCTATGTCACATTTCAAACAACATAATTATAAAATATTTTATATTTCAAGGCATCATGTCATTTGAAAATCTGGAAAGAAAACAGCAAGAAAAACCACGAAAAACAATAACCGTGTTTTACTTTACCAATATTTCGTCTTGCCTTGCAAGTTTAGTCAAACTGCAAGAAGTGTTTACCGCGCAAATTAACACTTGCGAGATTTCTCAGGGCTCCAGTTTCGGGCCAATTTATTCATAATATTCAGTTTCTATCTTGTAATTGCCTGCTTTTTAAAACAGAAGTTATTTAAAGAA
>WUAR02584133.1:0-18026 GCA_015164055.2 Chrysaora achlyos | reverse complement strand
AAACTGGGACAAAATCCGAGCTAATTTTCAACAAAAGCTTACTGGAGCTTGGTGAAGCTTGGCCAATTCACGACTGCAGCTAGAAAAACTGTGCTTTGAGAAAGAAAACCCGAGGAAGAGACTAGTCATTTCAAGAAGATTGATTCCTGTCCCTTCATAAACAAATGATACTTTTAAGAATGACTAGACCAGATATGAGCTAATAAACTTGAATGGGAATAATGGCCGCAGCAATATATGACAAGGATTTAGACAACAAATCTACAGGGCAGGTTCACTTTATCTAAAAGTAGTCAAAATGCTGCCCATGACAAGCATGATACGCAATTGATAAATATCAGAAGAACGTTCAATTTTAGGATAAAAAATGAAGGAGAAACACGCTGAGCGATCAATTTTGCTTGGAAAAAGTGACCCGAAAATATAAAAAAGACTATATAAAAAGCAAAAAAGCAAAAAACCGTATGCAGCTATATCATACCGTAGACAGATGCTCTCAAACATGGTATTGATTAATTGACAGTGGGAAAGAAAAAAGAGCCAAAAATGCTGCAAAAAGCTACGCGACAAAGATCTTAAAAGAAATAAGATTTGAAAACAAAAAAGGGCTACGAACAGATTAAAAAATAATATGACAAGATATGTAAGAGTAGAAATAACATGGTTGAGTCTTACCTTCTATAATCAGATGAGCAAAATAGTTTGTTTTCTTTACTATAACAAGAATCGGTCAAAGAGCAGTGGCAGACATTACATTGGAGACATGTTTCATGCCAGTAAACATCATTGACGCAGAATAAAAATCGATCGGAGATGGGTTGATCACAGCCAGAGCAGATAAGCATTTGACGACATTTCATGTTCTTTTCTTTGAAATAGCCTGCGGGGGGAAATATAGCTGAATTACAACATTCATGTCAGCATATCTAGTGCTAAAACCCAAGAAGTGATTACTGATTAGATAGGCAAGTAGCTAAACTGCAAAGCTACAAAACTTCCTCACTATCACACTTTGGATTCTTTTATTCCCTCTTTTTTTAAGGTGACAAAACAGCCGATTAACGTTTGGATATTTACGTATTCATCATACAACGATTCAAATATAAAAAAATATTCTAAAATATATTTTAAAATGAACACTGTGAAATGGCAAAGATGATTTTGAAACTAGTTAAACCTGAAAACGTAAGATTGTTGTTGCTTACGTTGTCAGGAGAAAGACGAGAATATAGTTTAAATACAATCAATATTCCCAAAACGAAAACAGGGCAATAAAGAAATAAGAAAAAGTTACAACGCGTAGAAAAGCTGTGACAAAATTCATGCATTTTAAACATCAACACACATTTTGGATATATACTCTATTTATTGTTGGAGCAAATTGATGTCCGCAGTTGACGAATAAGTATTTTTGTGGATTTTGAACTAAAAGGAATTTGAGCGCATTTAACTTGTTAGACAAATCAAATTTATGAATTTACCTTGGCCCTTGAAAATGTTCTTGTTGTCATGTTTGTTGTCCATCACCTCAGTTTGATTGTAGTGAACAACAACATTGTGCAGAATAATTTTAAGCGAGCTGTGAGCAGCTGATTTCAAAGAGAGTTTCAGACCTCTTGCCTTTAAAATAATATGATATGTCTGTCTAAGAAGCAAAATTCACCACAGATCACTTAGAGCGGAAACCAACTATATAATTCTCACATTTGAAAATGAAGTAGACACTTGATTTATCAACTCTTCATTTCTTCATCTTTTCGTATGTTGTTTACAAACTTCAAGTGTACAAGAAAGACGAGCTCGCACTGCTCGAGTGTGTGTGTGCATAATGGAACTCCATTGCATTGTGACAGACAAAATTTCATGGCCTCTTTCTCAGGTAAACATACGGGTGGTATACAATCCAGGTGTAGAATTAGAAACAATGAGCTTTCTTTCTGTTTGCTTTGGATATAAATCTCAACGAATCAAACTTCACCTGGTAACAATTTACTGCATTTTCATCATCAAAATCTGCCTGGATTAAAGTTGCGTTTTTTAAGGAAGACCAGTTTGAATTTTTATGTTCTTGATTGAGGTTGCCCAGTGTAACGAAAATCACAATGATGCACTACGAGAGGCGGCATTTTCTTTTAAATAGTTGCTTATTGTTTATGGCTTTCAATTGTGAATGAGGGTTTGGCCAACATTGAGAAGATTATAGTTAATTCTGCAAAGGCACTAAAAAGGAGAAGCGGCTCTACAAACGAAATATTTCCCCTTTAGCCCCTATCAATCGTATCATAAAAGAAGTAAAAAAATCAAATATTGAACATTCGCATGGTTAGTGAGAAGTTTTCCACGCAACGAGTTGCCACAAATGCATCAGCTGTCGGATTGGAAAAATAGCAGCAAGCTATTGAAAACATCTGCCTAACTTGTTGTAACGTATCCTAAGTAAATACAGGAAGGAACGCTCTCTTCCACTAAGTAATGTTTGCTATGATCAGAAAAGCCGCTGGGTTTGCTAGGGCACGTGTGTGTTTCACTGGGCTGGACTGTTCTTGTCACCTGCTGAGTTTGTTTGCACGGCGGCTAAAATTAAAAGAACTTGCAAAGGAGGCTATTCAGACTGAACTTCCACAACAGCCGATCCGTTTTCTCATCGATCCAGACAAGGATCATTTCCGGACAAACTATTCGCATACGGCATAACTTCTTCACAAGTTTGCTTTAAAAACAAATAGCTATTTCTTTGGAATACTTTTTGCCGAATTCAGAGCTTAGTGAAACCCTCATCAAGGAAAAGGCTACCGGTCGATTCTCAGCTGAAATGGAAAGTAACATTTTAGACGATTTAGCGATATGAATCAGAGGTATTATTCCTCTTGAAAATGCAAACCTGTATCCAGAGTAATTGACTCTCTAGGAACAATGATCTAAGCTACAACAGCAACACAAAACACGTCTGTCTATGTTAGAGAACAGAATGGCAGAATAGAAATGCAGGATATTTCTGTACCGGATTATAGGCCTATATATATTAACTAGATTCTTTTCAGTGTTTAGGTTTTGAATGCAACTGATCTTTCCATTAACTGGGTGATGTTTTCGACGCTTGTCCAGGAAATCGTTTGCGATATCACCGCGTATTAATGAAAGAATTCGAATAAATTTTTGCTCCCTATTTAACACTTTATCAAGCTCGTGTCCCACTTTACGTGTCAAACTCAATTTTGTACAAAATAGTCTGCACCTCTTAGATTTGATTAGGCAAACAGCCTATCAACATTTATCAATTTTCCAAATAATTATAATGGTCCCACAAGTAATTGTTCGTATGAAGAGGAATTAATCCTTAAAAACCTTATGTTGCTTTCGGTAAGGAAAAATCGCTGGAGAAAGGCAAGTAGATAATAAGCAGTATTAAAACAAAATGAGCTGTATGGGAAAATGTTGATAGAAAAAATTTGTGAGGGTAAGGGGAACGCTTGGCTGTGATTTTGGCCACCAATACTACTGGCGTATAAAGAGCCATAGTCCTTTGTAAGGAAGAGAAACAGTTAAAATAAAAATCGAACAAAACGGTCGTGGGTCAGTGAAATGTATAGTTGGCTTTAGCTCATTGAAAGTGCTGAACAATGGTAGGGAAACAAAGAGAGAAACAGTCCATAGGTAACTTCAGGAAAGGGAGGCTAGCTCACCTGCCTCAGCCATTAAAAAGAATAAAAACTGAAGAATAGAGTTGCAAAAGATTGCACACAGAAAACAAAGCCGATGATGTATCACTCTTGAATATGATATGAATAGGTAGAGTATTCAAGTATAGTGGAATTATAAATATGACAGGATATTCTTAATTATGCTCTTGATTATTAACTTGTTAGGTTTGTATGGGATATGGATGGAAATAAAAGAGAAATCGCATTTCATTCATTCCTTTGAGCTATGCTGATTATGGTTTGCAATGATCCATCATTGATCTGATCGAACGATCACGATCATCGTTGTTGGGAAAGAATTTCTTCCCTAACAAAACAGATAATGACATGGTGGGGGATATGGTTTCTTGCACTGTTACTATTAAGAGAGCTCGTCTAAGCCGCTTAAGAAATGTTCAAGTATTCATCTATATGATTAAATCGTAGCAACCTAACTTGGAACATCGCAGTTATAGTAAAAAAAACACTACGTCTTCATCCGTAAGTCATTAACCCTTTTCTCTTTCATGTCAAAAGATTTAAGAACACCATTAAGAATTTAAAATACATTGCATCGTTGATTTTGAGCATCAAGACCAGCTAGTCATTTGATATTTTACATGGATTTGTCAAAAAGCATAGAGTAAGAGATCGCGCTTAAAAGGAATAGACAATCGATGGCATGACTCATACCACTCTAGTTTGATAGCCGTCATGTTGTGGCATTATTATGTTACTACTGTATCATAACAGATTACAAATATACAAAAAGATATAAAACCACGAAATCTATACAACGATCCTGTTCGATATTATGAATGGATATATGGAAATAATCTATTTTATAAGAAAATGAAATTAAAGGGAATACGGAACAGATAATAATATGATACAGTAGTAACATAATAATGCCATAACATTTGATGAAATTTGATGTACATATCTATAGATAGGGGTACTGATCGTTGATTGGTTGGATATGGAAGCCACGTGATAGAACGTATTGAGGTTTAAGCATATGGAAGATAGGTTTTTTAGTACAGCAAGAAGCTACATCGAATAATGTTTACATGGTAAAGTGAGCATGTGGATTTTGGGGTTTCAAAGTTACAGCAAATAACAACGAAGAAAGAAAGTTGAAAGCACTTGAGTCCAGTTGCATAACAACAGCGATTCGCCTACCCCTGAGTGAAATGGCGGTTTCATGTCAAACTGTGGGTCAACAGAAAAGAAAGGAAAATGTGATGATGAACGGTCAATCAAGCGTAGATAAACTCATCCTTGTTTTGTAGTTGGCCTGGAGGGCGGCATTTTTTCCCTCCTTGGGATACCAAAGATTCTTTGCGGGAAGGTTCTTGATGGTTAAAAGTATTTCATGAACATTAGATTTAGCTCAAATCCACTCAGTGCTTGAAAGCAGATTATGAGTTTTCTTTCTTCTGATGAACAGTATCAAAGAATCATGGCATATTTGAACAGCTTCCAAAATCGCCAAGACTCATTCCCTCTTTACGTCTTCATAAAACGGGTCAATGCAATCACCATAGGCTATGTAGGGTGTTTTATTCAGTAACAATACAGTTAGAAACTTGTAAAGAACAACGGGATCAAGAAATACAGGCATGCTGAGAAAATCTAGAAATGTTTCCGATTTTAAATGAAATTCAGAAGGCAAGAAAATTATAGAAAGAAATGGAAGAATGACTCCCATGCTTTTATGTTCAGCCACACGCCATCTTCAGTAATATGCAAAGCACGAGGTCAACGGCAAACTATCAATGCGTTTAGCATTAAAAATATTGTTCTACATATAAAATATGAAGTATTATATGTTATTAAACAAATGTTCACCGGCAAGTCCAACAAAGAAAATCATAAGGCAGAAATCGAGAAAAATAATAGTTATGAGTAGTTATACTTCTAAACAAAAACAGGAGGAACCTTGAAGGTTATTTCAAATTTTGGTTATTCAAGAATAATGACATAGCTGTGCTTCTTCTATTAAAACAGCAAAAAGTTGAAGACAATAAGAATCTTTGATGTGAAGAACTTCAGTGTATGATATGATTGATGCAAAATGGATGCAAAAGTCATATTTGTTCGATTACGCAAATGAGAAGAACAGTGACCGAAAGGCTGTGCCTATGAATAACTACTGTGCCATGGACGAGATCTGGAATGCCGGTGTCTAAGTTCTCTGCAAGGATGTCGGAATACGACACGCTTAGACCGTATGTTTCAGAAATCAGGCAAACATCTGCAAAATCACGCCAGCTTTGAAGAAACTGAACTTCTTAAACTCTTTCTTCATATAAGAAAGAGGGCAAGACGTGCTGAATTTAGAATGAAATGTGATATTGCATGTAGCCTCATTCGAGCGATTTTCACTCAAAAAGTCTTCTTCGTGTCTTACATAAACATAATTAATTAAAAGCGATTGATCTTTTTCTATTTATCATTTTCAATTAATCGCTTCAGCAACCACAAATACTGATATTTTCAGAGACATATATGATTAATTAAATAGTTATTCCTTTGCCCGAGAAGAACACAAACATGCAAATAGACAGTGCTTGAACATTTTGATAAATTTATTAAATGGAATATCTTGTATACATGACTTGTAATGACGAAATTATTGCTGAATGGGGTTGTAAATAGTGTGTTACAAGTGAATTAATTGTGACTATGCCTTGTAAGAAGATAAAACGATATAAGCAAGATAATCCTCAATACGAAAGAAAGACGCTTGTTGTATGAAGCACACCTTATATTTCAGTCATGGTGCTTACTGCTAAAGCTTCCGCAACATAGAGCGTCTTAAATCAGCTGAGCTGGGACTACATCCAGATCTTCTTTACAGTGATCCCATCTCTGGCATAGCTTATGTAAACATCGGCGAAACCTTAGAAAAGTTCAATTGCATGGTCTAGCTTAGAGCTCACGTGACAAATAATAGGGTTTACAAAATCCAATTTTTAACTAAATCAATTTTCTATTGTTTATAACCTTCTCTCCGATGTCTTAATAAATTGCTTCAGGATAGTTCGGTTTATTTTCACTTTTATTCTACAAACCACTAACTCTTCTTTGGAAGGCCGCCTGTTAAAAAAGACTTTATTTTTCGTACATTGATGTGATACACTTCGCTCGTCCATTCTTTTAGCTAAATTAGCTAAGAAAGGAATGCAAATTTATGTTTATATTTTAATGCAAGAGAATTATTCTGATTTACTATCAATGAATGAATCGGGTTCTCGATCAATGACCTAACTTGCAGGTAATGGTGGACCTAAAACTGGTTCTCTTTTCATGAATAATTTCATACAACTATAGCTAGCGTTAGCAATACCACAATCATTCAGATATGGGAATATATTTTTATTGCTTTCAGCAAATGCTGCTAAGCTAGCACTCAAAATTGTCCTATTTAACTATCCAAGGATTGGAAAATGGAACCTTTCCACCATGTAGATTAATGCTTGTCTCCCAATATTCTGACAAAAATCCCTTTGACAGCAAGTCAGTGGCATTCCTAGGCTTTGAGTCTTTTCCTTTCTGTCAGTGTATAAATCTATTGGTTGTTACTATAGATATTTCTCATCTCAATTTCAAAATAACAAAATGTTCGACTTCAAAAGCTTGAAAATGAATGCAACACTGTCAGAAGTGAGGGTTGTGGGTTAAACCGTTCGATTTCTATTGCCTCCTTCCAACTTGAGGCTGCCTCAGACAGCCCTGGAATGCTAGACATCAGTTAAATTCAGAAATATCCATTCTAGTGATGCAAAATCAAACAAGTAGTAAAACTTATCGAAGTTATATTCATAATAAGCAGATATCTTGATATTTTGCATCTGTCACTCGTTAAGACACGATGATGTACAGAGTATACTGTATCTTTGAGAGTTATGTTATGGAGAATAAAAGGCAAAACTTTGTACTTCTCTCTTAAATTCTGATCTAGGCAGGCAGTATTTATTTAAATATTGACTAAACACTTATTTACAGGCTTTAAAAAAGCATGAAATGATATCGAGAAGCAAGCCAATCATTCTCATTTTAAGCGCGTTTGAAGGACAATAAAGAAACAATTATAGCTTGTGATGAATCACTAGTTCAACAGACGTATAACAAGCCACGTTATGCAAATCATTATAAATCTTATCAAAGCAATTGAAGTTAGACAAACGATTACCAGTTCTCCACAGTTGGAAAACATAACAAAATACAAAAGCAGAGAGACAAGTTGAATAAAGATATAGTTAGTTTACTTTTCCAGTTTTAAATAGAAAAGGGTAAACATTCAAAGTTATCAGTGTTCAAGACTTATGTAAAAATAATATAAGAATTAATTATGTGTAAAAGAGAAGAATTATCATAAAAAAGTAGAACCAATCAAGAAGATATAGCAATTTAAGTTATATATTGTTTCTATGAAATTTCATCAGACAATTTTTGCCACAAAGCATAATATTCATGAAATCATTAGCCATATTGCAGCCAGAGTTATTCTTTCAAGATAACCGGCATCCCTTCACGCCACTTGGCATCAAAATTTTAATTTTTTACATATTTTGTTTAACATTATTCACGGAAACGAAGCTAAACTGTAAGCAAAGTTATTTCACGTTCTTCTAACTGCAAGCAAAGTTATTCCTCGTTCTTCTTAACTGAAAGCCCGCTTAACCAGTGAAAGGCGAAGCTAATTACACTCTTTTAACCGAAAATAACAAACTAAGGAACAAGTTTGTTGTTGGAAAAGGTAAAGATAGATAAGCAAATAGGTGTCGCAATAGTATCACGTTTTTTAATGCCGCTGCCAAGTAGGCTCTTCTTGTATACGAGTCAAAGTGCATGTATTAAAACTTAAAGGTTGCAACAAATTAAACAAAGCAACAGTTACAAAAGCAGAGGAAATACAAATGTTTTTTTGAAATCTGCTCACCATTATTTTCAATAAAAATAGACAGAAGATTGTTGAGGCCCAGAAGTAAGAAGATGACCACTGTTTGTAAACGCACATGCGTGAATCGCTTCAGAATGAGCCTACCGAAATAAAGGAAACAATCTGTCACTTGTTAGCTCTATAAAGTACCGATTAACTTTTTGAACAAGGACAAAAAACCAATTTTAAAATCCGTAAATAAATAATAAGACGCACTTGGTGTGGGTAAGCACGAATGGGTGAAAAGTGCGTATCTCCAAAATATTTCAAGGTACCCCAATACGGAGTGCATGCTCGCTTGACGATACACTCAATGCTTCGACTTTTTATTGAAAAATATTTAAAATGCTAACAAAACAAATTGACCTACTATGTTCATAAAAGTTGAAATTGTTTGAAAATGAATGCTCCGCTATTCTTAACTTTACTTACAGCTAGTTCTTTTAAGCACTTTCCGGTTTCTACATCCCATATTCTCACCTTACAAAACAATTTATAAAATCACTTAAACTTCAGATGGCTGAGAGAAAATAGAAAATTCAGAGAGAAGACAAGTTGAAATTTTATGATTTTTGTTATTATATATAAAATTAATTCCATTCGTCTTTTGCTGCAAGCATGTCATGACAGCAAGTCAATATTTTCCAAACTGTATTAATCTAATTATTATAGTAAAATATGATTACATAATATAACATAATGATTTATGATTGTATGATATTATATTTTATATAACATAGCTATGATTAATATAATTAGCTCTAACGGAGCAGAGAAGCGTGCAGGAGAACGAACGCACAAGATAACGATTTATGTGTGAGTTAAAATCCATAAATAACAACGAGTTTCTATTGTTAGATGAACAGTTGAAAGAACAACAAATTAAAACTGAAAATACAAACCATTTTGTCATCTGCAGCAGATGCGATATAGTTGCCAAGCGGGCAGAAAGCGCAAGCCTGGGCGAAGGAAGAGGAAAGTTCGCATTTAATATGTTGCATATTAATTATTTTTCAATATCTTTACAAGAAAATAAATATTTATTGTCAGCCAACCATGATTATGGAAAGATCGCTAAGATATAGTGAAGTTATATAGTAATTCAAACTGTTGCTACTAGAAAGAAATCATATCAATCAGGACATTCTGGATTAATTCAGTATGCTCTCAGTAAAAAGAGTTTTGTCTTTATAACTTTTATCAGAATATATCGCAATGATATGAAACATGCAATTATAATCACCGCTTTGTCTTTCTAGTCGTAGTTTGTCAATTATCAGTGTCAGTGTTGGCTACAATAAACAAGTGTTGGTGGCACTATGTACCACCTACCTGAACCCAGCCAATATGACCGTCGAGCACATGCAAGCAAACACAATCCACCACATTCCATAATCTGACAGTGCAGTCCCAGGAGGCAGATGCCTTAAAAAAACATTATTTTTGGTTTTGGTATTTGAAATATATACTTAAATTTGCGATTTAAAGTTCTTGTCATCTCTATCTTATTTTAACATTGCTGAAAATGCAGATAAGGGGCTTACCAAAATACCATTGCACGAGAATGTTAAGGCCTTAACGTTGCTAGTGTGGCCTCTAAATATTTTGTTGACAAACGTTGCATTCTTATTAGTGGTCCATGTCTGCACAGTGTAGTCCCAAGATCCGGTAGCCTACAGTTGGAAAGAACAAGTAATAAATTGACAGCTATTGTAATTGGGACTCGCAAAGCGCAAATTAAACATATTCAATATCCTTAAAATGCAAGACCAAATTAAAATACCTACCAGAAGCAGTCCATCCAAAGAAAAAGCACAACACTGTACTACACTTTTGTGACCTTCAATTACCATCTCTGGCAAAAAGTTCTGGGAAGAAAATTTCGCGCCAAAAGGTTATAAGCATACACAGAAAAACATTTCGAAAGAAATTTAGCATTTCTAAAGTGCCGATATTTATGACTGTAAGTGGCTAAGAACCAGAGGGCACTAGCAGGGGTCCGTAAATATATCGTACATAAATACTACGTCTTGCTCTGCAGCATAACATTGACCTAGAATATCACCGAAGTTGAACATCTGGCGAAGAAATGTTCGGCGAAAAAGTGCGTTTACCCTATTTCATGGAGGCTGAAAGGGTGTGGCAAAAATGTTAACCAGGGTTCAGTCTGGCCTTGACAGTTCTATTTACGGACCTGTAACTGTAGCAACATCTTATACTCTGAATCCACTCGAGCATGAATAGTCAAACAAATGTATCACTGTATCATGGTATACTAGGAAAAAAATTGGCACTTTTAACAGAGTTTCAAGATTTAGTCTGCAGTTGAGGATGTTTCTAGCTTCAACTAGCTAAAGTAACTGTCAAGTAGCATACACCTTTAAGTTCCAGATGATACAGGTTTTATCCCATGAGCCTGAAGCCAAGAAGTTCCCATCAGGTGAGAACACAACTGTCTCAATGTCTGAGTGATGCCCTATGAAGCAAAATTTAAGACAAAATAATTATGCATGAACAATAGGCAGACAAATAGTAGATGTTCAAATCTTTTATCAAACCACTTTTCTTTTGTATTGAGTACATAGATGTTTAATTTTTCTTGACATATTTTCAGTAAAAGCTGAAGGCTAATAACCTCTCAGTTCAGTGATTTTTGCTCCTGTTTCTGCATTCCAAATGATTACAATTCTGTCCAAACCTGACGAAGCCAGCCTTGAATCATCAGCAGAAAAACAGCAACATTTCACTTCTCCTTAGAAAATATAAACATATTTCAAAGCATACCATTAATCTTCACACATCAGATCATTTTCAACAGGGAATCACGATTTGATGCCTTAGTAAGTTTGATTGAAAGAGATATGCACATTTTAAATGAGTAGGACATGAACCTGCATGGCCTTGAAGAGAGAAAATAACTTTATCTTCGGCTATGTTCCAAATTCTAACAGTAAAGTCATCAGAGCCAGTGGCAACAAGATTCCAGTCTGACGAAAATGTGCAGCAGTTAACCTGAATGATGGTAAAAAAACATTTTCATAAATTCAACTCAAATACTTGGGGACTGCTATCTTCTTAACTGCTATCTATAATAGGTTTGATACCTTTAAATTTGCTGCTTTTACATACTGTTTAAAGTAAATAATTAAAATTTATAATTGAAGTTTTTTTTAGGTAGCTAGATAGTGTTTTGTTGAAATGTCTAAGATTTCAGATACCATGCACAGCAGCTAGGGTAAAAAAACGGTGTAAATGGACCGTTAAATTCCATTTACAAGGGCATTCACTTTAAATACCCGTCTTGCTGTCTAGGTCTGAGCTATAATGGGACTGATGGATAAGGGACACCAAAATGAAGCGAAATAAGCCTCGCTATGTGAGCGATCTGATATCTGCCCTGGCGACCTCCATCAAGGTCTTTGCTAGTAAAAACTGGCGATGAATAAATTTAATTGACCTCATCTGCATGTCCTACAAATGATGTTATATTCACTGCATTCAAGGATGCTAAGCAAACTTCGTTTTCCTTGACCCTGCTAGTTGTTTGACTTTTCATTTGATGCCAGAACACTGCCACTGCTAATCGTAATAAGTAATAACAGCTGTTGCCTAGTTGCAGTAGCAGTTCTTGTTGCTGTTGCTGTTAAATTTGGATGAAACAGAGGCCGAAAGGCAATTGGACGAAATGGAGGTTCGCCCATAACAGACGTTGTTGCTGTTGATTTTGTCACAGACATAAGCAGAGAAGCCTGGACTACATAATTTTAGAAATACCATAGTAAGAAGAAATTGAATTATATCCCCCTTAAATCTACAAAGGTAAAGAACATGGCAGATGAAGAAGGTAGAATATCCTACTTAATACCTATTTTAGTAATAGAACTTATAAAACCTTATACTTAGAACTAATTTGTTGTTGTAATATTGGCAACTGGCATGGCACATAGCAGGCACTGAGAAGTAGGGGATGTGGATTTGGATTGGCACATGCAATTGCTATTTTTTCAATGAATCAGTTTGGGGTTTGTGCTTGAGAACCAGAGGGGGACGCAATTTCAACTTTCTTTAAATTCTCTTACAGCCATTTTCTTTTGGTTGTCTTTATTGATGATGTGGAGCCAGGAGCTTTGATTTACATTGAGAGCTACAAGATGGGCGGCATAGCTTCACAAAAATAATATTTTTAAAATGTTATATTAAAGTTACCAGAAATAACAGTGAACATGACATCATATATTTTCAAATTGTTTTAGAACCAATTAATCCTAATTCCACAAGAGAGAGAAGGAACAGAAGACGTAATTCTGCCTCAACATCTGAAGATGTAAAAAAAACTGTTTCCTCATCTAGTATTCATGCTAGTAGAGAGCCTCTTAGTCAGGAAAATGGACACTCTGCTCTTGACAAAGAGGTTACAATTAAAAAGAAAAGATCTTCAAGAAGACAAACTCCTGAGCCAGGTATTATGTTAAACACATGAAAGCCTTTCTTCTGTTCATTTTTAGAAAAGCCAGCAAAATCCTATAGAACGTTTTCATTGTTGTACAAAAATTACAGCTCTGGAATCCAAACCATCTGAAATATGTTTCCAAAACTTAATTGCACTAATTGGTTATCAGCAATAAAGAAGCATTAAAAATACTCTTTGGCCAACCACAAAGTATTCTTGAACTCTTTCAATTCATTGCAATTTTAGCTGACATTTCTGCTGATAGCAAAGAAAATCTTAACTCAGGAAGAAATGAGAGAAGAAGGCCAAGAAAGCAGCAAAATACACAAAGGCTCCCTCGGTCTGTAAGTGAAGAAGTCTTAGCATTAGAAGGAAAATTCCAAGCACCAATTGAACAAGATGTGATGGGTCGACCCCCTCAACAGGGAAAGCGAAGCAGAAGGGCAAGAAGAAGAGCTGGTATTATTTCGTGATTTTAATGGCTTCTTGTATGCTTTTATTTATTGTTGGAATAATACTGATAGAAAATAATAATAATAATATTGGATAATGTAATAATTTCAAATTTCATTTTGAGATCCTGAACATCAGCAGCAAATGCCATCTGAGGAAGTGGTTATTGACCAAAATGCTGATTCAATTGATAATCCGAATTCTGATCGACAGCCACCTAGAGGTAGACCGAGAGGCTCTCAACCAAGGAAAAAGAAAAAGACCAGGTATTTTAGTGTGCTCTATGGCTGCATGTAGTTTGTTCAGGTTGCTGAAAGCATTTCAAGATATTGACATATAAATCATATAGTAATTACTGCTGTGTTCATTTTGAGGCTCTTTTTTGCATTGAATAGCTTATTATGAAAGAATTATAGAGAGCCCTGGTTTTTTTTAACATCAGTAAACAAATTCCTAATTTTATCAATATGGTTTAAAAGGGACATTTTCTTATACAAAATTTAATCTGCTTAATTTAAGGAGCTCAATGTTGACCTCAGGTGATGAAGATAATTATCAAGGAGACATGGATGGTGAAGGTAAGCCAACATTTTGAGGGAGCATAGTTTCTGCCATCTTCAGATATTTCTTTTTTGTATATTCTCTTTTTCCTAAGTTTTTAGAAACATGTTGGAGCCAATTATGGGTCTTTAATTTCCACTTGTCTGTCACCTTTAACCATTTTTGAATGTCTGCCCTTCCTAGCTTTGTTTGTGATGTTCCTTTTTCAAATTTTATATTTCATAATAATGAGAACTGGGGGCCTTTCAGACCAAAAGCCAACCAACTCATCCACTGTAATAACAAGTGCAATGAATTAGCCAGTCTGACTCAAGGCCTTTAGAATCCTAAGTCTCCTACACAACCAAGGTGTTTGTTCATGTTTGGGCTTAAATCTATTGTCAGAGCCATTAATTTATACATCTTCTTCATGAGAAATGTGCTTTCTATGCTGCTCTTGGTAATGTTTGTCCTTTGTTTCTCCATAGTTTCAGAAATATTCAGAATTGATAGGGAAGATATCATTCAAAGTGATATAAGTCAAAGTACTGGAAAAATTGCAAATGTCAATCAAGCAACACTACCAAGTCAACCGTTAGATTTCTTGTTTATAGAGAAAAAAGGTCATTGTATCATGTGTATTTCTTTTTCATTAGATTCGAGCTAGATTTTCTTATGCTTTTAGTCATTTTTGTTGAAGCCTTCAACTGAAAATGGGGAATTGACATCATTTTGATTTATTTTAAAGGTAATTTGTTTCTTATCAAATCAGATAAGTTATCTATATATATCTAATTTGTTGCATGTACCTTAACTGCAGATGGGCAAGGTTTTTTGAAAGAGCATAAAAGCAAACTTGAACGAGTGAATGAAGAGCCACATGAGATGGCACACAACATATTGCGACAGAATGAAAGGCAATCTACATCACTGGAATTTGCTCTGGTAAATCATTTTATACATAATCTACAAATCATACAATCCTATCCTAGTTGGTCTTATGTTCCATTTCGATGTCTACTTTGCAACTTAATCTTTGTCGATTGCAGACCTTTCTATGCTTAAGCATTCATTTTTGCCTTGAACTGCTGACAATGCGTTGAAGCAAATTGACCTATCATGTTTGATCCAAAGACCAGATTCAAAATCTTTTCATCTTTCTTTTAGCAAGTACATAGTTGGTTTCAGACCATTGCATTGATATGTCATGGTTTATTGGCAGGTACGATTTTTAAGTAGATTTTTCAGCCTGTAAAGTATTTGAGAACACATCATTCTTCCAAAACTATATTCTTTATATTTCATGCTTTTTGCAAAGTAAAGCTGTGACTATTAAGTCCCCAAAGCTATTATATCCCCAAGTAGCACACTGTATTTCCAATTAGCTTGTCGTGTACCCAATAAGCTTGTTGTGTACACTATTAGCTTTTAAGCTAAATATTTTGACACATCAATAAAGTGTTTGATTTGATTTGATTTGCAACAACTGCAGCATAATTAAAATGTGTTGACGCAAAAACTCTCACCGCAATTTTTTCGGAAACTCGATGTTGTTCAAAGTCTAGGTTTTGCCTAGCACAAATTAGAAATGTTGCCTATTTCTTATTTTTCTTTTCATGTATATTGTTTCAGGCATTACTCTGACGCAGTGCATCTTTGTTTATTCATTGAGCGAAGCAAGCGATGCCAACCTCCTAGCCAATTATTATAAGCTAGCACAGCCATTTCAGTCAGTTTATTATTTTCTGCTCGCTTTCTGCGTTGTTTCAATTTTTGACAGGTATGTATTGTTTTTTATTTTCAAATTACAAACTATTCTTGCTTATTTCAATCTGAAAAGAGCTTAAAAGTCCACTAATATTCTATTTATTCGGCATTGAAAATTAAGATGTTGTTAAGATTTTTTATTTAATTTTGCATATCTTCACTTTCATTTTTGTTGTAGGTATGTAAATGTGAGTCTTGGTTGGAGCCAGTTCTTCCTAACATTGTTGTCAAGACCATCGCGAGCTCTGGCTATAGTTGGTAGGTGGAACGTAATTTGAGTTAATGAGCTGTTATTTCAATAGCATTTCATATCATTGAATAGTGCAAGAAGGTCAGTAGCGTACTCGAAATAAATACAAACGTGTTTTCATAAATCTGCAGTAATAATTGAAATAACCAGCAAAGCGTTGCATTTTCTTCTTCTAGGCTATTTATTTGCTTTGGTGTTTTCTGTTAGCTTGGCTCAGCTAGACGACAAAATTGGATTATATAAGGACTCACCAAACCTATGGTAAATAAATATGTTTGCATTTGATCAGAATTATATGATTGCTGGATGGAATTCTATTTTTTCCTTTGCTAACACCATCAGAAATGCAGCCCATCCTCATTGTTAAAGAGGTCTTCGTAATTCTGTTTAAAGATGGCCATTTTTTATTAACTTAAGGTCTTCGACTAGTCAGCTTTCAACATGGCGTATTATCAACTTGTTTCGTGTTGTTGGTGCCATTCTCGGTTGGTTTGCTGTTTCTTTGAATCCGTTGGATGATCAAGCTGCAAGTAAGCAAACCTTAGTATTCATCCACTTAAATCTACTTTAAGCTAAAACAAAGAAGCTACGTATTCAGATATTTGTGGTGAATTCATTTGATAAAAGCCTTCTGTGTATTTTGCGTCCAACCTCTCTATCACTTTTTGAGTAGGTCTTTTTAATTTCTTTTTTTTTGTAGAGAACTTGAATAGTACCATTGAGAGAGAACGTGCTGAATGTAAGAGTAATGCAAAATCTGGCACTCTTGATAGCTGGGAACATGATCGTGCTTAAAGGTTAGTTTTTTTGTAGAGGCCTAACTACTACCTGATCATTACTCCCCATCCTGCTGAATTGAATTGAATGACCTGGTATTTTTGCTGCTGTACTGTATGGTCAAGGCTCCACTTCTTGCATGAAAACATTCCAATCAGTGGCGGCCCGTCTAATGGGGCTAGTGGGGCTGAGCCCCACCAAAAATATGTTCTTTTCGTACGTATTTGGGAGCGAGTTACTGTGCAAGTTGTGTAGCCCATGCACTATGATCCTTGTGTTGCGTGTTTGGGGCTAGCCGCAGGTAGCCCCAGACAGAAATAGAAGTGGCCAATCAGATGATCGATTTTGTTATTGCTTGGTGCATTTGATTGGCCACCGCGCTCTCCTACGTAAGTATTTGGGGCTAGCTTCAACTAGCCCCAAACGATGCAATTCAATTTTCGAATATTGGTCACTGATGTCAAAATAATTTATTTTGAGATCAGTGATATTGGTAGGTATTTGGAGGATATTTATTTCTATTGTCAATGCAGATTGCGTGCAGAAAGTTTGAATGTGGTTACGTTAGTGTGATTTAACAGTTCTTTGTTATTCATTCGATCTCGACGTGATTCCCTACTCTTTCGGTTAAAAATCTCTTAATTGCGAATATGACGTCATTTTTCTAAATATTGGATATGACGTCATTTGCCCCACCTGCAAATATGACCACGGGCCGCCACTGATTCCAATAAAACACTTTAAGTAATCTAGTTACAAACCAATCTTCCGCACGATCTGTTGGTATGTCATAGGCCTTTCTCCTGTCTCTCAGGTCTCGAATGGCAAAGCTCTAGAAGATGCACATGAATCACACAAAGAATTCATAAAGAAGTTCTTGTGAAATGAATAACGGACACTGAGTTAAGTGACCACTTTCTAAGCTTGCTTAAACTTGTAGATAAGTCCAAAATAGATCTCATTTTTCTTAAAAGCAGAGATTTCAATCTCGTCTATTGCGGAGTAGACAAGCCCTTTTGTAAAAATTCAAATGCAATGAATTTCTAGATTCCTTAATGTTGCATTAGCATATAAGCATATTAGCGTATAAGTGTATTAACTGTAACAATTGTTTTTATTCCTGTGTATCATAATATGCCTGGCCAGCGGCAACAAATTTAA
>WUAR02584022.1:0-11786 GCA_015164055.2 Chrysaora achlyos | reverse complement strand
ACAAGGAGCCCATTGCAAGAGAAACAGCAACTGCTGCCAGGCAACAGGACCAGATCACACAGCCTAGTTGTCAACCAGATAGTAACAGAGCTTCAGCCAATGATGTCAATGCAAAGACAATAAGACAGATATTTAAATCATATTTTGAGTGAGAACAGTATATGTTGAAATCAGCATCTACTAGCTCAGCTCAGAAATAAACATTTAAAAATCAAAGCTTATTGTGTATGGCCATTTTGGACATGCGCATTACAAATCCCTTTGTTCATTTTGGCGCGCAAATTGCAGAACGGAACGATTGCGTTCCCGTGTGAACGCAAACAAGAATCGATACGCAATCGTTCCGTTCCCGTGTGAACAGTCTACATTTCCGTTCCACAAACTGGAACGATAGTGGAACGGAACGATTGCGTTCCCGTGTGAACGGGGCCTAAATGCAGAAAATGTGGACAGCCACGCAAAGGTCATTCCCGTACTGTCACAGGACAGCCTGAAAAATATAAAATGTATACTAGGCCTTCACTTCAGTTTAAAAGTTATTATTATAAAAATGCATCCTACAGTTCCACGAGATTAAACTGCACATGCAGAAAATTTATTAGTTTGAGTGTTCCCCCTCTTCAGTTGTCTTGTAGCCATTTTTTATTGCCGTTTGGATACTTTTCACAAATGTCGTGGCAAAGGTCGTGTGTTATCATAACCAACGTACTAACCATCTGTAAGCAACAGCTCGTAAATATCTAAAAAGAAAATTTCTAAATTAAATTACTAAATTGTCATAATTGTTTTAGGAACAGGTTAGAATTGATGGTTTTTACGAAATTCATCTGCAAGCCCTTCGATTGCTAATTTGCCAATTGCCTGAGGAACTTCCTAGCAGCATCTGTACTCTCTTATGTCTGCCAGATGGAGTGCATTACAATGACCACACAAACACCTTTACAAACAAACATTTGTAATTACTTTTTCGGGTTAGTGACTTCGGTTGAAATGGGGCGTAAAACATTCAGGTTCAGGTTCACAACAGAGAATTTAGGCCAAAGACTAAAAAAATTGTTATCATTTCGACGGAACAAATAAAATTAACCTTAAATTTTCCTATTTGCCAAATATGCATCGCTTATAAGTCTTTCTTGAATTCCATTTATAGGACGAATTTGTTTATTTAAAGAAACTGTTTCTTCAAAATAGGCCCAAACAGCATGGATTTTGCTGGTTGTGGTAAATTATAGCATATTCACGATTATGATGTAGACTACGTTTAGTGCCTTTGATGAAGGTAAAAATGAAAACAAACTGACCTATCATCAACTTGTGTCCTTTCTTGAAATCTTGCAAGTAGAGTCTGCCGCGTTATGGCCTTGATTGTTGACGTCGTTTTCATCATCCATGGATGCGAGAGGCTCGTCTTGAAATCTTTTCCAACGTTCCCTAAAACATCATCCTGCATATCAGGAATCTCTTCGTCGCTACGATGCATTGAATTTCACTGCTTTCGTTCGATTCAGACATTTTCGCGTGGTCCTTTAGCCTCATTCATCAACAAAAAATTGTGCACAAAAAATAATGAGTACATCTTAATGCGTCACACGCCCCAGGTCTTTTTTCAAACGATAACCCCAAATAAAAGCGCCCAAAAATCAGACTACCAGACTCCAAATTAAAAAATGGTTGCTATTTTCAAAATCAGCGATATTGAATTACTCGTAAGGCAAGAAATAATATTTTTCAAATTTTCGTTTCAGTGGCATTTTAAGATATAATTACCACATTTCTCTAGAACGAATTGACCTCGAGCGTTGCGTTAGCTCGAAATGGTAATCTTTTCGATGTTTGATAATCATATAGACTGACTCTACTTGTATAATAATAAGGTATCCTTTTTAGCATATCTTGATAAATTTAGGCAACAGCTATTGCATGAATGACACACAGGATATTGAAGCCAAAGCCCGTTTGCAAAGACCCAACTTTTTATACTTTTTTTTATTTTCATGCTTAGATGTAGTTAATTAATAATGAAATCACAGTAACAGTCCTTTTTTTACATGTCTAGTAATTCTTAAACGTTTTACAGAGAGAACTATTTGGAAGGCAGTGTACGAATACCAGACATGGATGAGCCGGTAATTTTTCCTTTCAATATGTAATACCGTAGGAAAACTTAGTGAGAGAGAAATGACAGTGAAACTGAAATAGAACTAAATAAGAAAAAATGTGCCAAGGCTATGTTGTTCTTCTGTCGTGTGTGCACACGTTCTCCAAAACGGTTACAACCTGGAGGTAAGCCTCCCTACCACCCTTTTTTGCGTTGTCGTTTGACTGGGCGAGGTCTTGCTCTCGAGGTCTGGGGTCGTCGGCGAGATCTTTCAGTCATAAATGCTGATTTCAGGTGGTGCTGTGCGAACTAGAGAATATTGTTTATTCGCGTTTATTGGTTGGAGGCATCGTGTCATGATTCTGCATCTATCGTTTTACTGGCATAGAAACGTAGGGCTAGTGCAGTTGTCCGTAGGGTTGTGGGATTAGCGCTCATTGAGTGTTGGTAAGCTTTATCATTATGTTGCTGCGTGCAGCCGTTTTGCCCTTGGCATTGTCTATGTGTTTTTTAAAGGATAGGGTTCTGTCGAGCGTGATGCCAAGGTATTTTGGTTCAGAGCAATATTCTATTTTTATGCTATTCCATAAAAAGGTGATGTTGAGTTCTTTTTGAATTCTTTGTTCTTCAGATGATCAAGTGTTGCTTGAGTCTTGTCCTGATTCCCATTCGTCATAGTAGTCGGATAGGCTGTTAAGGGCATAAATTTAAGTGTTTCCTACTTCTTCAAAGGTCTTTGTTTGGGATCCGATGCCTCGATCGTCAGCATATAGGTAACTTCTAGTATTAGCTGGATTGGTTGATCGTTAGTGTCGATGTTGAATAGTGCTGTTGCCAGGCCTCTTCCTTGAGGTAGTCCATTTCTTTGTTTCAGCCAGCGAATTTGTTTCACAGCTAGTGTAAGATAGAAGTGCCGGTCTTCCAAAAGGGACTGGACTGTTCGCATGAGATTGTCCTTTGTCATGTTGTATACTTTTTTCAGCAGTTTCCTGTGGTTTACCGTGTCAGCTATGCCGCAGTCAGGTCGACGAAGACTGTTTCAGTAATAAGTTGTTTCTCATATCCATCTTCGATAAACCGAGTGAGGTTGAGAATTAGTCCTGTGCATGATTTCCCAGGTCTGAAACCAGCCTGTTCAGGGATCAGTAAGGCTAGGTAGTAGCTGGGCATGATATAAAGTTCGTAATCTTGCTACTTCTCTTTTTTAAATGATTAACATGATAAGAGACCAAAATTCCTGCCATCGATAATCAAAATAATACCCATACTCACCGTGAGTGCTATTGTGCCAGGAAAAAAGTGCTGGTTAGTTACTCCATGATAATTTTTCTAGTGCCAATGACTCCAAAAAGAGGGTGTTACTGACCCCACCTCAACTCAAGAAGTGGCGATTTTCCAACGCGTTCAGACCGTTGTGTACCAGACCTCTGTGGCGTAAAGGGTTTGACACAGATCGGCTTGTGTATAGTTAATTCAGTATAAAAAATCATGCATATTTGACGCAATGGCTGCCACCAGATGATTCGTTTATGAGTTATTTCTGCCTAATTACAATAATTTTACCCAACACAAAGCGATTCTTTCGTCGAGTTGCTATGTCCACTGTTAATCCTCAAACAAAACAGGAACTAAATCAGCGTGAAAAATGAATGGCGAGTCCACCAAACCGCAATAGGGCTTGCATTTAGGTAATAGGGGATAAAGGTTATTCTCATGACGACATTTATCACAAATTATATAAATGATGTATACAAATTAGGAAATGAGGGGAGGAAATATCAAATTTTGAACAAAACTTAGAAAACAACCGCACAAAGTTCAGAAACTTGCAATCTCTAGTGCTTTCATCCATAGCGTATGTATTGTGTATTCTCGAACACTAACGAAAAGTTCTGTATGGCATTTGTTACAATTGCACCTAAAAAGAACCTAACATGAATCGGGTGTGCATGATTATCCTATTATGTTTTTAACATAAGTTTACTTTATATCGTACTGCCAATTTGTTTTACCTTGAGGAGCGATCAAGTGCACTGCACACAATTAGAAACTTAACATAACGAGGAAATTACTCACCTATCACTCAATGCCGTTCTTCCATCTAGCGATAACTTAACTGTGATGGACGAATACCATCGGCATCTGGTGCTGCGTCATATTCTTGGTCCATTTGATCATCATCCTCGTCTGACGTGTTTTCTGCCGATGCGAGAAGCTGTTCGTTCTGGTATGGCATATTTTGCCCTCCATATGTAGCCATGTGCTCTTTTCCTTCACTTGACTCACTACTTTAAGCATTTGAAGCGCTGGAATCGCTGTCAGACATCTTTTAGCCTGGTACTTTACACCTATTCCTACACACACTCCCTCCCACCTATTCCTACACGCACTCCACAACAAGTTTCAGATCGTGTCAATCACTTTAGGTCACTCCCGCAAACTCGGGGCAAGACTCGGGGACCCTTTTTTACCAAAAACAGATTTTCAAACGGTTATTCCGGAAAATTTGTTGTTCTTAAACAATGTTCAATGTCATTTTCGTGATCAGTACGCTCGATCTAATAGGAATACGCAATAAAAAAAATTGACGTCATAGGCACTTTAATAGACTTAGGTCTTGTCGTAAATGGGGCTTTACCCCAAATACTGAATTAATATTCTGTGGGTATACCTGTGGTATAGAAAATAGTCAGGGAATGGGATGGTGTATTTATAATTGGCAGAAACGGAAAAAATATTTTCAGCAGTAAGCTTAGCTGGATTTTTTTGCTGAAAATGCCTTTAAGGCACATCGAAAGCGGCATTGACCCACCCGCACATAGGAAAGTCTTTTCATATTGTAAGGAAATTTATCAAAAATTTAGATCATACTTCTTTGCTTTTGAACTTCCGAGGAGTAGATTATTATCCTGGGTTGAGAAACTTAAAGTGGATAATGGTCATAAGAAAGCCACCGGCTCGATTTCTTTTTCCTGCTCTCATATCAAATGTTTAATATAAGGATAGCTTCGCGAAATATTTCTACAAATGCTTTAACAATTTTTTTTGTATTAGATATTTGTCCAAGGACTTGCCAATTTGAACAGGGCTGTTCATGATGATGTAGTTGCTGTAGAAGTGCTTCCCAAAAATAATTGGACCACTCCTTCTGAATTAGTTTTGGAAGAGCAAGACGAAGATAAGGATGAAGATGACACTTCTGAAAAGGTTTTAATTTATAGATATGCAAACGTGTTAAGCTAAAAAGGCAACTTGTTTTCAGCTGATATACATAAGATCAATTTTTGATTACATTTTATTGCAAATTTTTTAATTTTCAAATCTTTTGCAATACCATTTTGCTGATAATTTTGATGTTCCTAACTAATGATGAATAATGATATTTGATATGTTTTCGAAACCCTTTGAACTGAGAAGGCTTTTCCCTGCTTTCTTTAATCATTTTCGCTGCTTCCCCCTGATACTTCTGGGGTGAGAAATGCTCTGCCCTTGAAAGATATTTTATCACGCTTTCAGCTTCTACCAGTGGCGAAAAATTGTTAAATTTGAATAGTAAGATCTCAGCTATCCATCAACGATAAATTTGTTATATTCTGTTACTTTCTATAGATTGCCAAAGAGCTCAAAGACCGTCCTCCGAGTCAAACCAGACCGACTGGAAAGGTTAGCCAAGATACGAGTTTGGAAACGGTTATAATAGTTCTCTGCTTTAAGTAATCTGCTTTAAGTAACACATTAATCACTCACGCAAACTAAAGCTCATCGTAATGAGTGCCTGACGTGACAACAGCTTTTTCAAAGCCTTTTCCACACACTATTCAATAATTTCGTTGCACGTTTTGTTTTCTAGAATTCACTTCTAGTCATATACAAAAAGTTTGCATTTTCAGGTTGTTGGTGTAATCAAAAGGTGCTGGAGACCTTATTGTGGAACCCTTTCACCAGTTGGAAATCCGAAAGTAATTTATTAATATCATAATAACAGCAGTATTTTTTATATAATCACCTAGTGGAACATTGTTTTTTTTCTGGAGCTCCACTTCAAGCTCTACTTTTTAACTATAGCTATAATAATCCTCTTCTACTGAGTATCGTTGTTACTTATCACTTATTTGATAATTCTTGTGTCTTTGCTAAATCCTTAACTGTTTCGGAAATGGTGAATGGATTGGTCGTTTTTGGGTGTAAAATTGTGTTGTAAAGACCTATAAATTTATGCAGTTACTCTTAGTATCTGTATCTCTTTATTTTGAGTGAAACAGCACTTTAAGTAAACGTAGCTTATACCCCAGTCGGTGTTTATTACTGTTTCTTGCTCCGTGATTTCGATTTTATTGCCTAATTAAGAAAGTTTTCAATGAAAGGAATGAGCAATTGGCGGTGAAGTCTATAGATACATTTTTGGCAAGAAAAGGGTCTCTATATATATGCGTTCCACGAGCACCACCACGTCATTGTACGAGTTATTCGTACATAAAAACGACGAAAAAAATGCCAGTACCTTGAGTTGGAAAATTTGCTAACGTTTTTGACCTAGCTTTTTATCGAAGTGCTAGAGCAATATTATTTTGTGTCACCGAGGTCAAAAAAGTATTGAACATGATTTGGTTCCAATATTTTCCTTTAAAATATTCAATCACCAACCTCACATTTTCAAAATATTGAAACCCTTGTTAGTTTGCATCCACCCAGCTACGTTCAGACATAATGACAGCTCTCTGATGAAGAACTCTGCCGGGAATATTTGATTATCTTGCATGAAACTCTGCGCTGTGCCTCTGTAGCTTATTGAATTAATAGCAAATATCTTGTCTCCCAGGGTAACCGGCATTTGTTTATTGCTGCTGATCGACAGATTCCCCGAATTAGAATTGAAACGAGGCAAGCTGAAAATCTCATGGGAAAACGTATCATTGTTAGTATCGATGCATGGCCGAGAACGTCGAGGTTTCCTCATGTAAGTCAACTATTACCGTATCTTGCCTAGAGTCTGTCTTTCTGATGATGTATACATTGTTAGTTTATACTTTCTTCGTCTCATTGTTCGTCTCATTGTTCTTCTTTTTTGATACTTAATTTTTCTAATTTCTTATCTTTTTCTTGTTACTTGCTCCTGTTTTCTTCCTGTCTTTCTTAGCGTCTTTTTTCTTTTTGTTTGATAATTTTATTTTTCTAATTTCTTATCTTTCCTTGTTATTTGTTCTTCCTTTCTTCTTACCTTTCTTCGTTTTTTGATAATTTATTTTCTTTCTCCTTTTGGCTTGGTTTTTCTTGTTCATACTGTTTTTGTTGTTCTATATATTAAACCTCTGCTGAATGTTATACATTGCGAATTCTGTACTCCTTTTTTTTTATTTTTTTATTCTTTTTGTTATAGTTTTCTGCTTCCAATTCGTATCTGGTTTTTTATGTCTTCTTTTGTTCTTGTTTTCGGACTTGTCCTTTCTACGTTCTCTTTGTTCCACTTCGTCTTTGTTCTCCTGTCTTACTCTCTTCGTTCTTATTTTAGTAATTGTTATCCATGCTGTTGTGTTCTTCTTTTGCTCTTCTGCTTCTGTCTTTTACATTGTTCGAATACTTTGAAGATTTAAAAACTCGTTTTAGCTTGAAAACATCCTGATGCCATGCTTTTTTCCATGTTTTGAATTTTAGACGTAGACGTTTATTAATTAATACATTCTGATGAATTACATATATCTTTCCGACCCATGCACCTTAAAATTGTCCATATTTTGTATTTAGGGTCATTATGTTCGGGTATTGGGAGATATTGGTGACAAAGAAACCGAAAATGAAGTTCTGCTGCTTGAGCATGATATTCCACACTCTCCTTTCTCTAAGCTAGTTCTCAAAGATCTCCCAAAAATGCCTTGGATAATCACCGAGCAGGTAAATATTGTAAGGTAAACCATCCGCTAGAAGTTGGACCTTATAGCCTTAATCGTACTAATGGTGAGCTAAAAACTCACAAAAATCGAACAAAGATGTTTTAGAATGAGAATCAGAATCTGCTTCTTGTATGTGTTCATTTTTTTTCTTATTCACACGATGCATGATTATGTATTTTTAGGATTATAAAGAGAGAAAAGACTTGCGTCATTTGGATATTTGCAGTGTGGACCCCCCTGGTTGCACTGATATTGACGATGCTCTTCATTGTAGAAAGCTTCAAAATGGCAATTATGAGGTGAGTAAATTTCAGATCCTTTCTCTCATTTTCCAATTTCTTGAAAGGAAATACAATTCTGTTTTTGCTACTTCTTCAAGAACCAATTTGCTGCTTAAACCACTGGTCTGCTCGCATACTGTACGTTTTCGCTTGATATTGAACAGAAAAGGTATGGGATTTCATTTTCTCATATTTTAACATCCTTGTTAAGGTTTGACCCAAGTTATTGGGAAGGCGCTTACTTAAACTTCTGAATTTAGAACTCAACGTGAAGCGGACAGAAATGTTTCAATATTTAATTGTACATCTACAAATGCTGGAAACCTTTTGAAAAAAGCAAACATAGTTTGTATTTCATATGGCAAATAGAGAAGCAATTTAAATTCCTTTTGCTACAAACAATTCTGGCTACTCTGATGTTTGTTATACCGATTGAGATGGTCAGTGAGGCTGAGATTTAGTCTCTCAAAATAATGCCGGTTTAGTTAGAGTACTTCTTCATGCAAAGGCAAATTAAGAAATGAAGTCGGTCCTGTTCATATAGAAAAAGTAACATCTGCTCTGCCTAATTATAGCAAATCGTATTAGCATAATTATTTCTTGTCGCCGGCCGCACGCTGACAACATTCATCAATTTCTAAAAAAGCTAAACTTTGAGAGAGTCAGTCTTGATGGACGCCATTTTACAGTTTTTTCCTGGTTTGACCTCAATTTTTTAGTTTCATTATAAGTTTAATTAACAAAATTTAAAAGGACAGAAAATAGATTCATTATTATATTTCTCAGTAATTTTACTAAATTCACCGAGGGGCAATACTAGCGTGCTCTGGCTGGGATTTTAACTGAAACCTATTGCTTCGATCTTAGGCAGTACAAGAATTTCTGATAGATAGTCTGAGCTTCCAATAGAAGGGCTGAACTTCCACCAATGGAAAAGCCGAATTTCCAATAGATAGACCGAGCTTAGATTGACGGATTAATAATATTAGATCTATTTTAGCCCTCAATCACACTAACACCGCTTTTACCGCCATTTAATTATGTGGGCTGATAATCCCTTTCACTTGACTAACTAACTGATTTTCCCTTAACTTTCAAAGTGAAGCCACGCTGTTCACGTTTCAGGCCCTGTGCTATGGAATATTATTGGCCATTTGATGAACTAAATCACTTTTATATTAACCATGACTATGGATTAACAAAATTTATTTGACTTTGCTTTGACTGTAGGCTACTCGTTAGATCGTAACTGCTATATTTTTGCTGAAAATAATATCATACATTTAAAAGTGATACAAGTAATTTGTTCATATTTTAACCTTGATTTCTAAAATTTTATTTCAAAATTGTTGCCTACACGAATGATAATATAAAGACGGATGTTGATGCTGAAAAGAATGACGATCTAAAACAAATCAAAATTAAGTTATAACGCAGATACTTGTCTGCCGAGTTATTTCAAGGAGAGCTAAGATATTGCTATGTTTCTTTTACAACCTCCTCAACAGTTTTGTTGTCGTTATTATCATTCTGATTATCGAATACTTTTTTAAATCTCGTAACCCAAAAACTAGTTCTCCCTCCCCGAAATCACCTGGTTTGGAAATTGCAGATGTGTTTATTGGAGCAGTAGGATATTCGCTAGATATCTTCTTTTTTAAGCTAAATTTGCACAGGCAAAAGGTTTTCAAGAAAGTTTAGAATGTCGAACTCTGCGCCGAAGGCCAGATTAAGTTTTACGTTTAGTGGGCTCTCTGTATAAGTTAAGTAAAATACCAACCACATGGTATGGCAGAGAATGCATTATGCTAAACCGCTACTTCAATGTGGCTAATTGCGAATGATTATCACAGGCCACTTTTTCTAGTGGACATGTTGTCCTACAAATTTGCTGTCCTGCATCAGTTATCTTTATCCATTTCAGGTTGGTGTCCATATCGCGGATGTAACCCATTTCATCAAGCCAGGGATGGCCATTGATGAAGAGGCCTTCAAGAGAGGAACAACTGTTTATCTAACAGATAAGGTGCTCGAAGAAATAACTAAATTATCTAATTTTTCGATAGCAATCTCCCTCAGCGGAAAAAGTGACCAAATATTGGACTCATTTTGGATAATGAGATCTGCTTTACATATTCTTGCTATGAGGAATTGTTTTCATCACCTCTCTAGCATGTTTCAGAATGCTGTCTGAGCAAGAAAATTCCATAGATTTTGGTTGAAGTTTGAGTTCTGTTATGGATGTTTTAGTAGAAGTACTTACATGACAGCTCCAGCTTGAATAGTTGTTTATTGTTAGGAAATTATCTGTATCAAGCAGCCTTAAATAGGTCATTTCTTCTTTTTGCCGTTTTATAAATATGTTTAATATGTTACCTTTGATTTTCCCGCTATTATCCCTATCAGGCTTCCATTGAATCTGTCTTAACCATTGTAAATTTGCTGTACTGGTTTGCTTTTCCAGAGAATCGACATGATCCCCGAATTACTTAGTTCCAATCTTTGTTCTCTCAGATCGCACGTGGAGAGTTAAGTATTGATTAATACTGTTGTGGATAACGATATTCTGTCAGCCTTTTCAATTCGTTTTGCTTTAAGAGTAGCCAACTGCATACTACATGAATTTTTGTATAAATTCGTACACTCTTTCAGACAAATATGTTATATTAAATGAATTTTCATGAAATTCGGATCATTTTCTTTTTGGTAACGTTGTTGACCAATTGATTCTTACTTATCTATTTCATAACGTTTTCTTTTAGATTTGCATTTTCTTGTGTTTGGGAAATCACTGCTGACGCTGACATTGTATCAACAGAATTCTATAAAAGTATTGTTGCGTCAAAGGTATATCAGTGTCACTTGCTTCGCTTTTTCTGCATTGATTCTTATCTAAATGCCTTTTGTTTTAACATTAATGTCGCTATGTCAAGATGGTATCCTTGATATTGCACAAATGTGTTTTATGCTGTAATACATGTATAAGTGCATCAATATGATTGAAACTTCCCCAGTAGATGCAGATTATAGAGGAGTATAAAAATTCAATGCCTAATATGGATGGGGCTACTTAATTGCCATGGGAATATGAAAACAAAGGGGCGGAGCTAAAACGTATGTCAAAGATATATCCAAAACAAGATTAGATAGAACGTTGATTTTTTCACATTAGAATTCTGATACCTAGCTCTGTACACAGAGTACATATTTTCTAAATCATCTCATCCTTAAAAGAATTATTCTGAAAAGAATGATTTTTGAAAGTACAGTCTGTTAGAAATTTAGGATGGAATTAAAAATGTACTGAGTGCGTAGAGCATGTAAAATTACATGTCCCAGCAAATTTTCATCTCAGTAGGGTGGGGAGATCTGTTTCAGTGCTTGCCACAAGCAAGCGTAGTGCTCGAAAACTCGTTTTGCAGAGAACATGTTTAAAGTTTTGTTAAAGTGCCTATGAAGCGAAAATTTTTATCAGCTAATTTGGGGTAATGAACCCTGCTTGTCACGAAACTGAAGTCC
>WUAR02583911.1:0-11788 GCA_015164055.2 Chrysaora achlyos | reverse complement strand
TTATCAGTGGCATTGAACTTCACAACAGGGGTGCCAACTTGTACTGCCTCTGATACCTTGGCTTCGGTTATCTTTCCGAATTCTGGAGCGTTATCATCCACATTGATCACAGTAATTGAAACCTAAAAAAATAAAGAAACCTAAAAAAGAGAGCAACCTAAAAAATAGAGAAACCTAAGCAAGAAAAAAACTTAAAAAGGAGAAACATTGAAAAAAGAGAAACCTATAAAAGACAGAATCTTATAAGGGAGAAATCTATAAAAGATGGAAACATTAAAAAGAGAGAAACCTAAAAAAGAGAGAAACATACAAAAGAGAGAACCGTAAAAAGAGAGAAATCTTAAAAAGAGAGAAACCTATAAAGAAAGAAACCTTAAAAAGAGAGAAACTTAAAAAGGAGAAACATTGAAAAAAGAGAAACCCATAAAAGACATAATCTTAAAAGGGAGAAATCTATGAAAGAAGGAAACCTTAAAAAGAGAGAAACCTAAACAAGAGAAAAACCTACAAAAGAGAGAAACCGTAAAAAGAGAGAAATCTTAAAAAGAGAGTGACCTATAAGAGAGAAATCAATGAAAGAGAGAAACCTATAAAGAAAGAAACCTTAAAAAGAGAGACACCTATGAAAGAAAGAAACTAAAAAAGAGAGAAACCAATGAAAGTGAGAAACCTTACAGCATGTTTAAGGTTTAATAGAACACAAAGTTTCAAAGCAAAGAAACAACTCTTAGAAAACTTGAGTTAAAAACGTTGGATTTAAAATTTGAAAACTGAAAACATCGCAAGGACAGTTGGCCTCGAAAGAAGGATAAATGATAAAGCATGTACAAGAATCGATGAAAGTAGTTTCACATTGTCAAAAGACCTTTGAAAAATAGCGCAATACTGTAGTATTGAAACGATGTTACTACTGGGAAAGGAACAAGTTTTTAAGCAAATATACAAACAGCACACCATATTTAGACATCAGAAATGCTCAAGTGTAAACGACTTTGCTTGATTCAGTGGAAGCAGAGAAGCACTGCAGATCACGAATGTTCAAGATTAAGGAATTTCAAGATGACCGGCAGTTATTATGAAGGGAAAACCTTGATTGGATTGGAAAGGTTGGATGAGCATTGACGAAAGTTTTCGAGACAGCAGGCAGTAAAACGGGCTTCAAATGTATATGAGCAAGCATCATACCTTAGCGGTGCTTTTCTTTTGTGGATTTCCTGCATCTTTTGCTGTGACAGTCAATTCATAGCTGGAAAAGGCTTCGTAATCAAGAGCAAGTCTGGTGACAATAAGGCCAGTTTTTGAGCCAATCGAAAAATTCCCACTATACCTACCACCAGTGATTTCATACGTTATGTCGGCATTCGAGCCGGTATCGGCATCCGATGCAGAAACCTGTTGATTAAAAACGATGTCAATTAATACTTCAACCATTTCTTTACTGAATAACCACAATTAATAATTAATTTTTGTGTGATCTGTGATCATATACGCTAAATTTGTAGAATATTATGATGGATATTATTGACTCAAAAAGCTTATCTATTTAAGCATGAGCTTAACTAAGATAGCTTGATGACGCGACTTGACGCGATTTCGGTTCTGTCGTGCCTGTATAGCAGACTAATAGAGACTCATTTTGGTATGCTCTTGATTAAGTTTGGGAACATGAAGATCATGATTGAAGTTCTTTCTATGATCGTTCTTTCTTTCTAGCCAGGCATATCCTATATGGTTTATTTCGATGTCTTAACTGCATAACGGTACAACGACACTTTCATTTCATTTGACCAATATTTACAGACAAAAAAATCCTTTCAGCATATAAACGTAAATAACCTATTAACAAACTAATATGATAATTAACATAAAAACAAAGACTCAATCTGCTGCAATGCTAAGAAGTCGTGTTTGGGTCTTATGGAACTAAAACCTGTCTGAAAATAAACGATATATTCATTTGCTTGGATGTTGCTAGGAATTAAGTTCCACTTTCTGACACCAGAGAAAACACGGCGCGTTCCATATTCTAGCCTTGCTTGGAAATATGCCGATCTCCATGATTTTTTGTGTTAAATCTTGGACCTTTTAGTAAACTTAAGATTTTCGGGACAGAGGTCGTGCAAAATTTAACGTGTCGTGACTTGATCAAGTGAAGGCAAAGACTTAACAGTTAGTCTAGTACATCAACCTAAACTCAGCATTCTCTATTAGCATTCTACATTCCCCAATGACCCTTCTACGTGCAATATCAACATACATGTATTATAAATTGTAACTGGGTCTCACCTGAATGATATTTGATCCAATAGCCGAGTCTTCTCGTATCTGACTTGTGTAGACTGTCTTACTGAAAATCGGGCGGTTATCGTTGATGTCATCTACATTGACTGTAACGGGAACGTTAACAAACAGCGATGGGTTTCCGTCGTCAGCGACTCTTACGTTCATGGAGTAAGTGGAGCCGGCTTCGCGGTCGAGTTTGGCAACAGCGGAGAGGATACCTGATGCATCATCTACTTTGAAACGGCTAAGGAGAGAAAATATTTATGATTAATTAAGTATTACAATTAGTTAACATAATTATTATAATTAATAAAACAATTGCAAAATGTGTGCCGCCATGGTTAAAGTGGACCTACCACTTTTTGGGAGTTCGCATTTATGGAAAGAGCTTTGATAGTAAGTAAGACGTATTATTGATGACGTAGTAGTAGGAACCTTCTCAGAGCACAGACAATGGTATGAATGACAATTGTGCCAAATATTCAGAATTAAGTGTCGGATTAGCTTCAAATTTGGTTTATAGGTGCCCTTTGTCTATTGGTGTCCATTTTAAACTATTTAACCTGGAGACAGACCTTGTCTCAGGCCCTTATTTCGCATTATATTCTGGTCTGTGACTTAAACAAGTCCCTGCTTTGACGTCATCCATTTACACCTTCAGCCGCCCATAACTCAAAAGCGACAAGAGATATTGAAGATTTAAAACGTCACCCTTACTTACTATCAAAGGTCTTTCCATAAATGCGAGCTTCCAAAAAGTTGTAGGTCCACTTTGAAAATCACAAGGTCCTTATTTAACTGCAGGGTGGGCTGAGGTGTTAGCACGCACAACCTGAGATGTGCCTTCGAGTCTCAACCCACACCGGTTATAAGAGAATGAGGAGAGAAATTACGAGCTCTCTGTAATTCCAGGAATAGGTAGGAAGGAATCACACAGTGTAGTCATATCATCAGAAGCTTTTGATTAAGCTTTTTTGATCAAGCTAGCACAAATTCACAATCTAATTTATTTACTCGAATAGTTAATCGTTTCTTGATCTGATACGCATTCGTCTTGATGTCTTAACCAGAGATCAATCTTATTTAAAATCAACTACTACGCACCATTTTGCCATAATAAGTTATAAAAATGTTCAACCTGTTGACCCTCTGCTGCGCTTCTTAATGACAAAGAAGAATTATTTACACTTTGCTATATCTATTTTAAAAATCTACTTTAAATTCTTAGTAGCTAAGTCACACTATGGTCAGAGCGTTCCCCGGAAAGGCTTCAATATGCTTTTTAATAATAGAGAATTTCGGTTTGCCACAAATTTTTCATTTGAGCTTAAAAAACTGCATTATTTTTATTGGAGAACGATTTAAACCACCCGAGACATACCTGCTGGCGATACCACTGGTTGTCAGTTTGTATACAAGTCTACTGTTCTCCCCGGTATCCCTATCAGTAGCAACAATTCGCCCACATGTAAGGTTACTATCTTGCTCTTCTGTGATGTGGAAGGTATACGAGGCTGGGTTCGCTATCGGAGTGTTATCATTCTCATCTTTGACATTGATCCTCACGTTGACGTCATTTGATTTAGAAGGCTGGCCAGCATCTGCAGCAGTTACTTTACATGTATAGCTGTCCCTGGTCTCTCTGTCCAACAAACTCTGAGTCTTTACTTTTCCTGTCGTCTAAAGGAAACATAAGGAGTTTAACGATTAAATATCTTACATACAGGGAAATGCTATGCAGTCCAGGGATTCTAATTTAATCTAGAAGACTCTACAGGGGCTTATTAGATAGCAGGTTATTAGAGAGTGGTTCATCAGAGGGAGAAAGGGAGTCATCAGAGGGGGCGTGTTAGAGAGGAGGCTTGTAAGAGATGAGAATATTTGAGAGTAAATCTATGCAAAAATTGAGATTCTTCTCTAAAATATTTTGGCGTCACCGATAAGGGGACTTTAAAAATCCTTACAATGTCAGACAGAAAAACAGCGTATGACAAAATCACAGATTCTGGTTTAAAAATATTTCGCTAACGATCTAAACTTCTTTTGACTTTGCATTTGAAAACGCTTTGGAAAGACGGCGTTCACGGATTTTTTAAACGTCGCCATTTCTTGCTAACAAAACCCCTGAATCGCTCCTTGCAATCAGAGCAAAAGGTCTCTCCAAGGGTTGTCAGGAAATAAATATGTATGTATGTATTTATGTATGTATATTTATATATGTATGTGTGCTTTTACGAAGTCTGTATTTCGATTCACCAAAAAAGTGCTCAATACATTACAGTAGAGCGAGATATATACTTAAAAGAAAAGATTCAAAAGACTAAACTCTTCATCTCGACAAGCCTGTTTTGTGGTTTCCCACTCATCAGGAGATGTCACATCACACAGATGTCACTCATCAGCAGATGTCACATCACACACACAGATGACACATCTCCTTCGTCTTTTGAATCTTTTCTTCTAAGTATATATATATATATATTTATGGATAGATCGAGCACCACCACATCAAAATTTAACGTGACAAAAAGCTAACAATTTTATTATAGGGATAAGGATAACCATGAAAAATCGAAAATAAATATTGTTAGTTTCGGTAAACAATGAATAACAAGGAAATCACGAATCAAATAGCTGCAATATAACCAAATGGTATCCTGGAAACATACATTTCAAATATTTGTGAACTGTCTGTATTTAAATAAAATGGTACTCGCATGCCACGTTTCTTCCAAACTTAGGATTAAGCTAACGAAGGCTTATCTTCAACAAATGAAGGAAAACGCTAAAAGCTAAAATGGTTATTGATCTAAATGATTTTTCTAAAACATAACATTTAAAAACATATTAAACGTATTTTTAACGACGTTCAGTATCTACATAAATCCACATAAATCGTTGCGCATTTTTTTCTCTTAAAGTAAGAAATTTTAGGCAAAATATAGTGTCATTATAGAGGGCACAATAGGTTTGGCGGGATGAGGGATCGGCCATTTGACAGGGTTCAGGGTTCAATTGGCTGGCGGGGTAGCCAAGGGAAAGCAGGATCGGGATTTGACAAACATCATACGGATGTGCCGAAAACATGCGGAATGGCGGGATGAAGGTACCCTATGGTGCACCCTCTATAAATCCATATAATGCTAAGCAACGTTTTATGGCTGGAGAAATCCTTAGTTGCTTATTAAAAACAATACCCTACAAAAGCTGAATAATGAGTAAGGAAGTAGCTAAGTAAAAGTAAGTCATAGAAAACATCAAAATCAATGCGAAAGAAATACGTACCTAAATTTTCCCCCTTTGTGCATTGCATCTGTTTTTTTGTAGAAGCTGAAGGTAAAATAAAGCTGTGTCCCAAATGACTGACAGAAATTGATGTTTCGTTCAATTTGCTTTCGTTCAATTTGCCATCATGTTGAACAAATGTATCGCATAAATTGACTTTCATTTTTCTCTGGAATAAAATTATTAACCCCAATACCACGCAAAGTGTTAAAACCGACTTGTTAATACGAGCTAACTTCATTTTAGAAAGTAGACAGCCTCAGCATCTGCACGACTAAACTTCAAAGAGTGAAACTGTTGGACGACGACATTTATCATTGCTAAATTATTTCAATCTGCTAGAAATCACCTAGGAGATCGAAAGGAAGAATATAACTCAAAAACCAACGGTTTGTATCAGTTGTGCACGTCACCTCTGCCCATATATGCCAACTCCAGTTGCAACTAACTTGCCCATCAATGACTGATCCATCATTGACGATAGGAATAACTTAAACGTAAACCTCACAAGAACTCATCGCGTGATTTGGTTAGATCTGCAACGTTTCATGTTGTTGATTGTTGATGATCAAAAAAGAAGGTATGCAGAAAAGAAGAAAAGAAAGCATGCAGAAAGCCATCCGTTCATATCCATTTCATTATCAGTTAATAGTTTTTATGTAAGAGTGTAAGGGTGTACTTTAGTGATTTTTGTATATTATCATTTTATTTGACAATGGCATTTTGGCATCACATGGTGTGATGATCTTCGACACTTTAATGATGCGATAGGCCATCCTTGGGATTGTGTCTAAAACTGAGAAACAAAAGGATTGAAGTTTATAATCTGAAATATGAAGACAACAACATTTTTTATTTATAGAATGATTAATATTTTGACGTTAATCGATTATATAGATTTTACAACATTAAATAAGTTTGAATATTACCAGTAAGAATCAGCAAACAGTTTCAAAGCGGATTGAAGCAAGATTGAACATTAAAGCATTAAACTAAAAAATATGAATTTGATACTGAGGTAAAGACTAAATTAGAGGTAATCGAATGAACTTAATGCTGACCTTACAGATTTCAAGAGAAGACTGCTTCTTAAACATTACGTTCACCAAGACCCAGACCCAAACCCAGACCTAGTCAGCACAGACAACCATGACACAGTAGACACACAAGAAAACGAAACCAATACCAAGTACAAAAAGAAAAGCAACTGAACACCACCTGAAAACTTAGACCATCATCTCCAACAATCTTACCCTAGCCAAACGTACCGACATAATCATCGAATCTGCAACAAATGCTCAGAAACAGTTATTTGAACAAAGTTGCTACCAAAGTTACCAAAACAGTACTCTTACAAACTCCATAAAAACAAATACAACCTTAATATTCTTAACTCTCTTGTCTCCAAACTTCCATCATACTCTGCTACAAACAGACACTGCGCGCTTTCGACGTTCTTCACTATATAATAACATCCCCCACTTCAACAGTATTCAGGCTGCCAGAGAACCTACCAACTTCATCAACCTATCAACACTCATCAACCTAACAACACTCATCAAACTCACAACCAAAATATCAAGCAACCCACAAGTTACTGTTGTTCTCAACAGAGGACCAACTAATAACAAGAGTATTTATTTGGATGTGTCTATCCTGACGGTAAAATGCTCAATAAATGAATATGTAGAGCGTTGTAGACCGTAGACAAATAAAATAAAAGACATAATTTTTTCTGCCGCGAACTCTAAGACTCTAAGACTTTAATCTAGATAAAAGTTATGTCTTTTCTTTAATTTCTTTCAACCACGTCAAAGTTTAACATAACAAAAAGCTAACAAGGTGATGTTGTTATTTACCTTATCAAGATTAAAGGGATAAGGACCAGCCAATAACCATAGACTGAACAATCGAAAATGAATATTATCAGTTTCGCTAAAAAATGAATAACTCATCAAATAGCTGCAATATAACCAAATGGTATCCTAGAAACATACATTTCAAATATTTCTGAAATGACTGAATAAAAAATGGTACTTGCATGCCACGTTTCTTCGAAACTTAGGCTTAAGCAAACGAAGGCTTTTTATCAAAAAATGAAGGGAAATGATAAAATGAAGGACTTCTTTTAATAAGCAAAAATGTCAATAATCAATTAGGGAAAAATATATCTAAAAGCTAAAATGCTAAAAGCTAAAATGGTTGTTGAGGTATTTGATCTAAAATAATTATCTAAAATCACATCTTAAAACATTGTACGAAGCATTTTTCCTCTAACAGTAAGAAATGTTAGGAAAATATATCAAGTAGTTCTTGTTAACATTACTCGATAACGGAAAAAACCAATTAAATCAATTAACCAATAATAACAAGCATGGACATGATGATGTGTACGAGAAACAAAAGGATTGAAGTTTATAATTTCTTAATGACTTAAATGTAACAATTAATTTAGAAGCAAACGGTGTTAGATTAGGAAATGATATATTTGATACTTAATTGTATGCCGATGATCTAGTGCTCATTGCGGAACCTGCTGAAGATTTCCAAAAGCAGTTAAACGCTCTACACACTTTCACTAGGAATATTCAAATGGAAGTTAATGTCAAAAAAACTAAAGGTTCTTAAGAAAAATAAACGCAAATGTAACAGTAATTCAAACTGTCATCTAAGCTCTAAGGAAATAAAAGAATGTAACTTTTATAAATACCTAGGAGTGACAATTAAATGTGATGGTTGTTTTAACGAACATGCAAATACTATTAAAGAGAAAGCTAGTAAGGCCTATTTTTCACTCACCAACAAATGTAAAGAATTTGATGGTTTACAACCAAGTTTATTGCTCTATGTTTTTGATCAAACAATTTTACCCATTCTAAACTATGCCTCTGAAATTTGGGGTTTCGATGAATTCACCAATCTTGAACGCCTTCACTTATCTGCTTGTAAATACATACTTTGTGTTAAACCTACGACAAACTCCGACGCAATCTATTCAGAACTTGGCAGGATTAAATTACAATCACATAGACACATTAATATCTTAAAGTTTCTTAGGTTAGAATCTCTCAGAAGCTTAGAACCAAATAGATTTGTTTGTAAGTCTTTTCAATTTCTTTTGAACAATGCTAATCTGGGTGGTGAAAATTGGGTATCTAAAGCGCGTAGTTTAAGAGAAAGACATGGTGTTCTCTCGTCTGACAACGTCTGTACTATCAAATCCAAGGTTAGAAACTACTGTGGAAATTTGATCATGTCAAGTCTAAAAGAGCAATTACAACAAAATAAGAAGCTTTGTACATACGCTCAAATAAAATCAGTTTTTAAATTCGAAAGATATCTTGATGTTATTGTTGACTTCAAACGTCGGCAGTGTTTGTCTAAATTTAGAATGAGTACTCATGATTTAGAAATTGAAACTTAGGTTTTGTAAAAACAAAATTCCCAGAGCTGAAAGATATTGCAAACTTTGCATCACTCTAGGTAAAAAAGTCCTGGGTGATGAAATTCACTTTCTTTTGCTTTGTCCCCTTTTCGAAAGTGAAAGAGTTGATCTATTGAGAAACATTGAAGATATGTATCCCTCTATAAAACATCTAAGTATTCTGAATACGAATTGTCTTCAGTTAGTATCTTCTTTTATAACCAAATGTTTCACAATAAAAAAAGAATCTGTTTAGTTTCCTCTATTTTCTTGTTTTTATTGGGTTGTCTTTGTTAATATCGTTTCATTCATTCTGTGATTCTTGATCTTTGTATGTAATTTGTTTGCTATTCAATTATTTTATTTGCTTTTTTAATCGTTTATGTTATTTCTATATTGATATTATTGTATAGGTTAGAGGCCTCTTGGCCTGAATTCCTAATGAAAAAAAAAATATATAATCTGAAATATGAAGACAAGTTACAAATAAATACCCAAGATACAAACTAATTCTGAAAAGGCCAGGATAAGACAGCTGAAGTACTATAGGAACCGTGAATTGCGCCCACGAAAATATGCATCGTTCGTCTTTCGTAGTTTACAGCAACTTCTAGATTTAACGTGCTGCAGCCTATCATTTTCTAACTAAATAAACATGCTTAAATAGCGAAATAAAAAGCTATAATTAGTAAATGCAAATAAATGTTGAAAGGAAAAGGCTAGGCTGATGCGTTGAGAAAGAACAATGAATGACGAAGGGAATGAACTATGTAATATATGCAGTGTGATATAGATTATGATTGCAGTGAATGATTGCAGTGAATGACATAAGGTATGAAGCGAAGAAGAGAACGTTTGAATGAATGGAATGAACAAATTAACTGACAAATTAATTGGTTTAAAGGTGAAAACAGAGACAGCAAATTCATAAGAAAATGAGTCCTGAGGGATTCTATGAGACTGGATTGATTTGGAAAAACATGTAGCAAGAACTTCCAGACAATAAGGGAGATTAAACAAGCGAGATTAAACAAACTTCTTTAAAAACAAAAGTTTTTTGAATATACAATTTTACAACTATAGACAACAGCGAAAAAGGAAAGGAATCATTGAAGAAGCAGACAAACCAGTAGTGAGAAAAATGGCAGAGATTCAAAAAATTCAAGAACAGATAACTTGGTGGTTGCGCAGAGTCCAGAAAAGGGCCATCGGAACTGCCATGTTTTTAAAACAACTGTAATTTTTAAAAAGCTTAATAAAGTTTATACAAACTCCAAGCTAACAAAAACATTGTTTCAAAATTATCTTTTCATCTATTTTACTTTTCATTATTGATATTTACTGTTCATTATTGATAAGAGTTGACTGTTTGTTTAATACAATAAATATTTCTTCTTCAGTAAATAAAATATTCTGATGTCAAAGAGAAAGATAAGTTCTTTAGGAGTTTATCAAAATTATCAAATAAGAAATAATTTGACATTGATTTATTTTTTGAATATATTTACAAAATTAACTGGCGTGAAAACGGATTTACAGTATTTCCATTGAATTTTTATACAGAATTTGCTCCTGCCTAAAAATTGTGGAAAAGTAAGACTTTTTAGGGTGAAAATACAACCAACCATCATTTCTGATCAGATTATGCTTTGGCATATTAGCAACAGAATACCAAAAGGCAGGCCATGAGCTGAGAAAAGAACCACATTAAAAGATAAAACTCAAACATAAAAATGGTTGACTTAAATGAAATGGTGATGATACAGCCACGACCCAAAGTACTGGAATGGTACTTTAACAAGTAGTATGGCAATGTTCAGATCATTAAAGGGGTGCATGCTAGCAAGGAAAAATGTTCCAAGGAAAACCAAAGAAATGTTTTCAATATAATATCAATAAATAATAGCACTGAATATATACATTGAATATATCAGACATGTTCCTGAAGAATCTTGTGTAATCTCTGTACATCATTAGCCTGTTAATAATGATTGATAGGTAGATGGAAGATAGAAAATAAAAAAAATTATTATCTGCAGCCTAATGCTGTACAATTGGTACAGCAGGTTGAAGAATCAATCAATCCTCCCTCTATTCTATACTATATTATACAAAGAGCCTTCTCAATCTTAACACTGATGTCAGGTTTACTGAATGCTAATGACAAGACTGATCTGATAAAATTGAGGCACCTCCCCTCTGATAAATAATTCTCTGATAATCAAGACTTGATGTTGTGCTGTCTTATTGTTATGGTGATTATCAATTGTAGTAAAACATACCAAATATTATAATTGCTTGTTTAGAGTTTATATGAGTGTGTATTTTTCTCAAAAATTTAAACTTAAAGCATTCAAAACACATAGTGAATAAAAAAGTAGTTATTCTTAGAGCATATCCTGATCCTGATCCCATGTGCCTTAATGTAAAGTGTGGTCTTCAAAATTTGAAGTTGACATTTAGACATTTTAACATTTAATACCAGAAAAGGGATATTGACTTAAACCATGACAGCAAAGCAGAGCTGAATAACCTGTACTTTGGTTATGACACAAATGTAGTAATATATATAATAATCAATTGGTCAATCTTGAATCTTGAGTCTTGCATTGCACTGTTTCAAAAGAAGCCCTTTTGTCAATGCGTTTTTTAACATAATTTTTATGTACGAAGAATGAGTACATATTGTGAGGGTGCTCGTGGAACGCATATATATAGACATATAGGTATAGACCCTTTTCTTGCCAAATGTGTAACAATAGGCTTCACCACAAATTGCCCATTTCTTCCATTGAA